>PVJD01012577.1:0-38907 GCA_004026545.1 Mormoops blainvillei | reverse complement strand
GGCCCGGATCTCATTATACACCGTCCAGCTCCAATCCAGGGGTCCAGCTGGAAGGGTGCCTTGGGGCTGGAGTGGTCATCCTCCCTGGCAGGAAATGAAGGCCAAGGCCAAAGTCCTCCCGCCGCCCCTCTCCATGGGAGCCAGAGGCTGGGGGAGGGGAGAAGGACTCTGAGGTAAGGCCCCTCCGAGGAGCCCCCTCGGGGGCGGGCTGGGAGATTGCCAAGGCCTGCTCACCACCTAAGCACTGATCTTCCCCCACTTCTCCCGTTCCCTCATTCTCCAGGGATTCGGAAGCAAACAGTAGCCAATCTGGATCAGGGAGATCAGGGGGAGGACTGGCCCCCACAGGAGGAAAAGCAAGCAGGCTGGGCCTTCGGAACCAGCGGGGAAAAGGGAGAGGCTCACAGTGGGCAGTGGAGGGACGACCCTTGAGGGGGAGAGGGTAAAGTGGGGCAGCCGGATGTCCCGATTGCCAGCACAGCCCCGTGGTCAGGCTGCCTCTCAGGGGGCCACTCCATCCACAGCACCCTCAGGAGTTGCCGAGGAGCCGAGGGACCCACCCAAGAACCACTGATAAGAAATCTGCTATAGGGTGGTTGGGGGAGGGAGGGAGCGAAGGAGGGAGGGAGGGGATAAAATCTGCCATCCTTTTCCTCATGTTCTTCGCCCAGAGTAGAGTTTGAGGGGTTGGGAGAGACTGAAAAGCCCTAGAGTTTCAGCCGCAAGAAAACCAAACACCCAAGGGGAGCGGGTGGTGAGAAGAAAGAGGACCCCTCATACTTCAGGTGCCTCCTCTGGTCCAGGCGCTTCGCCTAAGTTGCCTACTTTAATTCTCAGAACAGCCCCCTAAGTATAGAAAAACTAGTTCCATTTCTAGATGAGGCTCACTCAGCTTAGTCCCTTTCCAAGGTGACACAGATGGTAAACCCAGAGCCTAACCCTCCACTCCCTGTGTGGTCCCTCTCCTGGTGCAGGGCTTCTCTTCCCCCACAGTCTCGTCGGTCTCGACACCTTCTTTCCCCTTGGCCCAGAGCAGACCCTGACCTGTGGGTAACAGACAGACCCTTCTAGCGACATGTGGGTGGGTAGGGCCAGCATGTCAGGCACAGGCCTCCGGAGGGGGTGGGGCTGCAGACTCCTGTTTAGTTCCAGGGGAGCCCCGCTGGCATCAGTGCTAGAGCAGTTTCCTTTTCACTGCACGGAATGTATTTCAAGGACGTTCTGCAGTCTCGAGTGTTTCAGGGGCTGAAGTGACTGCTGTTACTCTGCAGCGGGGCAGGGTGGCGGAGGGCGGGGGGTGGGAAGAGAGCTCACCTTGGCACCATACCACCTGGGGTTCAATCCTGAGTTAAGGATTGAACAATTCCAAGATTGGGGAATAAATAAATGAAAGAAACATAGATGAGATATTCTTCTAAGCCACAGATGCCCCCCACCTAGATTCTTTGTAAAGGAGGGGGAGCAGGGGATGGGGCACCCAGAAGTTGCACAAGACACCCTCTCTTTCATGGATGCCTCTCAACTGAGTTTTGCTGCCGCCTTGGGGAACTTTCCTCCAAACCACCTTCAGCTGAATGAGAAAAGTATATCCTTGCCTACCCTGGGCTTCTAGTGACAAAAACTCAACTCGAACTAGCTTATGTGGCAAAAAGGCTGCATTGGGGATACTGACGTAGCCCATAGAGCCCAAGGAGGACTGACAACTTGTAAGACAGGGACCAGGGCAGGCCCTGGGTCTCCAGAGCCCGGAATGCCACCAGCACTGCCTCATTTTCTGGCCTTCCCCATGAGCTTGGAGTTTGGAGCTGTGGCCATTCACATGTTCCAAGCTTGCATCTTAGCTTCACTATTAGAGAGCAAAGGGCCTCTTGCTTACAGTTGAAAAGTCCTGGGGAAGGACTCGGATTGGTCCAGCTTCCATCAGATTCTGAGCCCTGGACCAATCACTGTGTGGCCAGGGAGGCAGGGTCATGGAGGAAGATGGCAGCTCCTGCAGACCACATGTAGGAAGGGGCTGGGGGCAGTTCCCCCAAAGGGAATTGAGGAAGCAATTCAAAAGAAAAAGGGGCGCTGGGCCAACCAAACGCTAAGTGGCCCTTCCCCCTCATAGGGAACTCACTCACAAAGCTCAGCGGCTGGCTGCCTGCTTTTCAGAGGCAAAGAACACCAACCCCAAGTCATGGAGAATGGAGGAGTGGTGGGAAATATCAGAGCATCTCAGATTGCCATCTTAGGAAACGTCTCTTCATCTGCAATTCCAGTTTTTTCCTCCAAAGGGTGTTGTAGCAGGTGTTTTTATCTCCCCACTTCACAGACAAGAAACTGAGGCCCTAAGGTTGTCCAGTGAGTTGGAAATAGAGCTCAGATCAGAACCTGGCTTTCCGGACTCTCGGGGGCCCAGTAGGAAGTTTCTGCAGGGACCGAGGCAGGATATAAGCCTGGCTCCAGGCCCTGAACCTCACTACGGCCTCCATCCCGGAGGAAAGAGATTCTTCAAGGTCAGCCTGTCCATCCACAGACATGGGCAGAGTGCTCACTCCGGGTCAAGTTCAGAACCCGATGTTCATAGTCTAATGCCCCCCATCCCCTCGAGTGAAATCTAATGACCACACAAGGTGGTGAGTGCCGTGGGAGGAGGGCATCTGGCCGGAGTGGGGAAGAGGAGGGCGTGGTCGAGGGGGCTTGTCAGAGGAAGTGGCACTTGAGCTAGGGGTTAGGAGGGAGAGCTTGACAGGGAGCGAAGGGATGGAAATGCATTACGGGTCAAGGGGGCAGCAGCTGTGTAGACACAGAGACGTGCAGGAGCGTGGGATTGCCTGTGTCCTGGCCCCGGGAGCAGCCGGGCCTCTGCCCTGAGTAGCTAAACCTGCTCATAACACACAGCTCTCCCAAGGTCAAGTCTCCTGCTCCTGTCTCCCCATAGCGCCAACATCATTCTCCCAGGTTGACAGGTTTGCTTATCACCCTCAGTTCCATCCACTATAGTCTCTTGCCCATCAGGCTCCTGGTTTGGGCCCCGGAACCCTGTGCCCGTGAGATGTCCCTGACGACAGGCTCTCCCTCTGTTTCAGAATCCCGGCGAAGGGCCATCTTTGAATACCACCGAGTGGAGCTGGACCCCAGCAAGGTCACCAGCAGGTCGGCCGTGGAGTTCACCCCCTTGCCAAGTAAGTAGGAGTGGTTCCCACCGAGTGGGGGGGAGGCGGCCTAGGGCAGTAGTGTCCTAGAAAGAACTTTGGAGTCAAACAGACTGAGTGCCACTCCCAGGCCCCCCACTGGGCCCTGTGTGGTGTGGCCCCCTAGCATATCTGGGCCTCCATTTCTCATTTGTCACATGGGCCTACCACCACCTCCTTCCCAGAACTCTGGTGAGGGTTAGAACCACAGTAGGGAGCACTGAGGACATAAATGTCAGCTCTGACACTAACTGGTACTTCTCAGGGCTGGGGTATGGTTTGTGCTTGAAAGATGACAGCTTTTACTACTAACGCATAATTAAAACCTGAGAAAGAGGTACCTCTGAGAACTTAGACTGAGCCCCCAGGAAACATAACCAGGAGCTGAACTGACTGATCCATAGTTTATCAGTGTATTTTCCTTAGGGGAGAGTGAGGCTGGAACCCACAGACAGAAAGCCATGATAGGATTTAGCCAGCAGCTCTCCCAGAGCCACGGGGCCTGGCCCTCTCCTCTCTCTGTACCCCGCTGACCTGCCGTTGAAGGCACACCATGGCCAAGGCCCTTGCATTTGTGGGCCCCGCTCCACATGTCGCATGTCCGGATGCTCCTCAGGATCTGGTCAGAGCCGCTGGGGAGACTGAGGGAAGGGAGGACCGCCTTCCAGTTCTTGCATTTTTTTAAAGAGGGCTTTAATTTCATCTTCTGTCCCACGGTGCCTCCCAACTTCTGAAGCCATGGCTTTCCCCCTGCCCTCTGGGACGTCTCTTGCCTGCTTCCCCCCACCCCTACCTTTTCCTCTTCCCGGGCGGTTCTGGGAGCAAGGGGTGGGAAAAGAAGCGGAGGAGGGTTCTCGAATACTTAGGCATATTAGGCCACGTCTTAGGCCCGGCTCAGCAAGTGTCCTCCCCTGGAGAAGAGGAGAGACCCGGACACCATGGGGTCACAGGGTTCGGCAACTCGCAGGTCTCAGCCCCACCCCCGCCACCCTCCCCCTAGGCAGGGGCCTGAGAACCAGTGGTTTCTCAAGAGCTGGTGAGAGCAAACCTCAGATCCTAGAACTTGAATAAAACTCCATGTAGGAGCAAGGACATCCAAGGGCAGGGTAACTTCCCCAGGCGGAAGAAGCGAACTGTCCTGGGAATGAGTTTCTGGGACACTGTTTGTACATCCGAGCCACTTCCCACCCCTCCAGTGAATTTTGCGAGCATTTAATAGCAGGCAGGACATCTGAAATGCAGATGAGAAATAAAGGTCAGTGGGTTTTATGAACACCCCATGAGGCTCCCAGAGTCTGATTCCAGTTTAACTAGAACTATTTAGGGGTCTCCAGAGTCACTGGAAATGACCAGGCCATGGGCTCCCAGGTGGATGCAGCGGGTGGGGGAGGGGACAGTGCTCTGAAGGCTGTGATTGGAGCCTCCGGGAGGCTAGTTGTCCTCAGAAGGCTCTGCATCCACCACTCCCCCGCCCCCCCACCCCCCCTTCGCCAGGCTCTCTCCCTTACCTTTGGGTGGGGGAAGTCTTATCCAAGATTCTTCCGGAGGTGTGGATGGGCCATCTCCAAGCCATTGCACTCCATGGCTGGTCCGTCTTCTAGAAGAGGCTCATGAAAAGGTAGCGTGAGGTGAGGGTGGGTGTTGGGGCAGAGGGACCCCACGGAGGCTCAGAGCTCAGACCCTCCGCCCAGACAGGCCTTGGTTCACTCCTAGACTAACCTAGTGACTCTCTGCAAACCTCAGTTCCCTCTTCTGTACGATGAGGGTAAAAAAGCATCTACATAGCAATTCAGTAAACGTGTCACTCGCCTCCCACATGCCAGGCACTGTTCTGGTGCCGCTGGAGACAGAAGGGAACAAGACAGCCAGAGCTCTCATTCCCAGGCCAGGCTGCTGTCTGCTCATTTCCAGCCGTGGCCTTCCGTCCACCCTTTCAGGCCTGCAAAGACCTGGCAGACAAAAGGACATGTCCCACCTACCGTCAGTCCCTCCCACAAAGCGCCTGAAGGCGACTATTCTGTGCCCACGACAGCTTTTCTCCCACTCACCCGGGGCTGGTTCCCGGCTTCCATCTTGTTGGGGTCCGTGGAATATAAGTTGGTTCCCTAATTGATGGATTGTGATAGAGTCCCGTGAAAACTCACATGATGAAGAAATGCGTGTGTTCGTTGAACAAGTACTCGTTTTTCTGTAGTTAGTTGTCACCTCTTGCTGCTGTCAGCATGTCCTGTTGAGCTGCTCATCAGAGGTGCTTTTCTAGGTGACGGCCTGTCTCTCCTCGTAGTAAAATGCATGGGCTTTGTGGCAGGCAGCTAGTTGCCGCTCAGAGGTCATTCTGGTTCACTTAAGTGGGTGGCATCCGACTGCAGGTGAACAGCTCTTCAGATCCAGCCCCTGCACCCGCTGCTCCCCTGGCCCTCTCTGCTCCTCTGCCTGGCTGGTGCCGGAAGGGGTGCGCATACCCTCCAGCAACCTGCTGCCACTAACTTCTCTGCTTTCCACTCTGCCCTGCCCGGGGGCTCCCGCCGCTCCACTCTGCCCGGCCTGGCCGCGCCCTGGCTGCTGTTGAGAACACGCCTGGGGCGTGTTCCTGCCGGGCCTCTGCCCAGGCGCCCTCCTGCTTGGACCTCTCCCCTGGGAGTCCTGCCAGCGTGCTTCCTCCTTCCCTCTGTCTCTGCCCCAGCCGCCTCTCCTCAGAGGCCTTCCCCAACCTCCCTGAATAGAACGCATCCCCACGGCCATAGCGCCTCCCCGTTCTGCCCTATTTTCTCCACAGTCCTTCTCCCGACCAGCAGCCTGGTGTCGGTTTGTCGGCCTGTGTGCGCATTAGCTGTTTCCTCCCCTGGGCGCAGGCTCCGTGCGGGCAGCGCGTCTGTCTTTTCCTGTTCACCAGTGTATCTCCAGCACCCGAGACAGTGCCTGGCCCGTGCCAGGTGCTTAGTAAATATTTATCGAAGGAAGGAATGGATGGGTGGATGAGTGAATGGGTACCTGATGGGAATATTGAGAGGAGTGAGAAGACCACAGTCAGTAACAACAGGTAGCATTTGCCGGGCTCGCCACGTGGCCGGCACTATTCTACACCCTCTCTACAGATTATCTCATGTCATCCTCTCAGCAGACCTGCCAAGCAGATAGCATCGTGATCCCTCCTGTATCAATGAGGTACTGAGGCACCAAGAGGTTAAGTAACTTCCCGAGTAAGATCGAAGTCTGGATGCGCAGAGATGCCAGCATGGTCCCTGGGGTAGCCCACTTCCAAGAAGAGAGGACGAAGAAGGAATAGAATTATGTGTCTGGGTTATCCTCACCACGGGACACTCAGACTTCCCTGGGAGGAGGCCAGGGAGGAGGAGGAGAGAGACCTGGAGCGGGACCCTGAGACAGTCCCTTCACAGGGACCGAATGCTCCTGGCCAGCTCTGCATGGGGGTCAAAGGAGGACATCTTAAAAAATCATTTTGGTGGCTATAGACACAAAGCTGTATTATAAACATTAAACTTGCTAAGAGACTAGATATTAAGTGTTCCCACCACGTGAAAAAATGATAATTCTGTGACATGATAGAGGCGTTAACTGCAACGGCCATCATATCACAATATAAATGTATCAAATCAATGTGTTGTACACCTTAAACTTACTCGATGTCTGTTAAATCTTTTTCAATTAAAAAAAAGAAAAATCCCATTCAACCCTGTAATTATAGGCAACGGCCCGGAGTATAACTTCCCAGACTAGGTGAGATCCCTTTGTACATGCTTATAGCACCCTGTAATTCTCCTTTATAAACTTCATCAAAATAATAGTCATGTGGCTATCTTTGTTTATCTGTTTAGTGTCAGTCTCCCCATGTGACCACAAGGCCCAAGAAGGCAGGGACCAGGTCTTACTGCCGAATTCCCAGCACCAGCTCAGGGTCTGACTCCGCAGGAGACAGAAAGAAGGAAGGAAGGTCGTTGGGGGGGGCTGGTGGTAGAGAGGAAGAGAGAGATGGAAGAATCGGGCGCAGTCTCGAGTGAGGGCGGTATTAGCGACCGCTAGGGTCCCTGCTCGTCAGAGGTCGTGTAGTTCAGTAAGGACTTGGCATCCAGGACATTTGCACCCTTCGGAGGCCTGTACAGGGCCTGGTACTAAGTGGACCCTACCTTCTCTCTTGCAGCCTGCCTGCAGCATCGGAGCTGCGATGCCTGCGTGTCCTCGGACCTGACCTTCAACTGCAGCTGGTGCCATGTCCTTCAGAGGTTTGTGCCCAGACTGACCCTCTGGTTCCTGCAGGCAGACTATGGGGGAGGGGCAGAGGGTAGCATGGCCCCGCTCCCTGCCTCAGGCCTCGTTGCCAAGATGAAGCTATCCTGGCGAGTCTGCTGTGACGAAGTTCACAGAAGTGAGCTACTCCCTGAGGCTTGTGGCCAACTGAGGTGACTGTGTGGCAGGGTCCCTATGACATAAGACTCCTAGAGATTCCAGCTACTGCGGCTCCCTCCCCAAACCTGGAAAGGGTTAGTTCATCCTAGGGCAGGGCTTCTCAGAGGGACCATAGCTTGCAAGCCTTCCAGAATCAGCTAAGGCTCACAGATTCCTGGGACGTGCCCAGGCCCCTGCCTCAGGATCTCTGGGAGAGAAGCCCAGAATCCTGCATTTCAACACGGTGCCTCATCTGCACACAAGCGTGACATCTGCCAGCTCAGACACTGAGGGTGACCCAAAGACCTGTTGCTGTTGGGTCGGAGCCCCATGACCCCAAAACGCCACCTCAAGATCTTTCTCAGGCTGCAACAGGGTTTCCTGAAAAGCAGGTGCCTGGAAATGTCAGGCATCTGTGGAAAGTTGGGGCAAACAAAGCTGTGTTTACTTGGTTTGTGAAGCAGAGAAAATTCTGGATGAGATGCAGGTTCAGGGATAAAGTTCTTAAATCCAGCTCATCTTCCACCACTTGTTCTGAAATCATTTCCTCACAGATTAGACTCAGAAGTTGAGCCGTGTTCTCCTGTCCAAGATAAGTAAATGGCAGAAGGAAGAAAATAATAATTTCTTTGGGGACTAGGTCTCTCATGAGATTGGGATGCTCTTGTGACCTCCAAGAGCCTTTAAGGGAACCTTAAAAGTTGGAAATTATGGAGTTCCTGAGCTCCATGCGGCTCTCACGCATCTGTCAGTGTTTCCTTTGCTCCTTTCCAATATCCTGGTGTTGAAATAGAAGTCTTCGCCTTTACCGGCGGCCTGCCTAGCACACAGGACACAGCTCCGTGCTGGCACCTCTGCGCATCCAGGGGAGGAGAGACAGGGCCTCGTCAGGCCTCCCGGCGGTCCCTCCCACAGCTTAGTCACTCGGCTTGCTTTCCCTGTAAAATGGGCTGGGGTTATAGGGCTCAGAGAAATGGGGGTGAGGAACACGCTGTTGTTTTAACTCCTCAGATACTAAACAGCATCTTTGCAAAGTGTTCGGAGCCCTTCGCATGAAAGGCACAGGGCCTCAGAGAGCATATATGTAGGGTAGACCCCAGGCTGGTTCTTTTGAGAGTGGCGGCTTGCAGGGTGGTCTGTCTTGTGCACTTTCAAGTTGGAGAACCCCCATCTCGGCGTGGGGAGATAATCCGGACAAGCTCAGATGAACCCTGGAACTCCGGGGCGGCTGTCACTGCATGATTCAGCATCCAATGATGGCTGAGCTGTGAAAAGTATAAAGTGGGTCAGAGGAAGGCAAACCCTTGCGTTGACGCAGCCCCATGTAATGCACATACCTAACCCCAGAGGCCGTGCCTGTTTACCGAGGGCTGGTCAGGTTAGGGGCGGGCAGGGCCTCAGGTGTGGACCCCGCCTTTGCTGCGGTAACGTCAGCTACGGGGCAGAGAAGCTTCATTAGAGTGTGCAAGGCTGACATGTTCTGGAAACCTTCGATCCTCAGATGCCCGTGGTCCCCTCCTTGGCAGCTCTCTGGAGCCTCAGCTCCAACTCAGAGCTGAATCCAGTCTCTTAAATGTCAGAGGGCAGGGCTGGTGCCCCCGGGCCAGCCACCATGCCCTCTCCCACCGACAGCTGCGGCAGTCGGCACTCGGGACTCCTGGCTAACCCTCTCTCCTTCACCCGCTGTGCCCTCTGCAGCCTCCCAAGGCCTCCCCTCCCTGCCCCGGAACTGGATCTGACTTAGGCAATCTTACTGGTCGTGGCAGGTGTTTTCCTGTATCTCCCATTGCCCCCCCACTCCGGAGTCTAAGAGTGACCTTAACTCCAGGACTTGGCTCAGGAAATGAGGGGCATAATCCTTGCCTCTCACACCATTTTGAGGGTCAGAGTCCCATGAGATGCTGCAGGAGCAGCTCATGGCTGGGGCATCGGCTGGCACCCAGGAGGCACTCACCAAATGGCCATTCCTCATGCCTTTCTTCTCGGAATCTGGGTGAGTTGGCTCTGGGCTTATAATGTGTTGCTCTTAGACCTATATCGAAGCCTCTGTCCTTGAAAGAATGATTGTGACTGGAAAGAAACTTGAATTCCCATCCCCCGATAGTGCCCCTAATTCTCCACCCCCCGCAGTAATGGGCGCAGAGGACCCGAGGGAGAGCCATGTGGATGGCTCCGCCGGGAGGAGCAGCTCGGAGGCATCCTGGAAAGCCTCGGCCCTCAGCCCCACCAGGCCTCGGGGAGATGGGCAGACGGTTGCTGGTACAGAGAGTTAACTGAAGTGAACCAGCCACGCATTCTGTCTCAGCGCTGGTGGCGCGTGATATTGTTTTTCCGATGCAGATGTCCCCGCGCTTGAGCAGGGCTTGATGGATTCTTCTGGCACCAAAGATTGAAGATTAGAAATTTGAGCACAATGCCAGGGAGAACCTTCTCTGGTTCCTCCTTGTGCCCCCACCCCTTCCCTAGGGAAATACTTGGCGTTTCCCAGCCCAGCTGAGCCACACAATGTCCCGGGGGACCCCGGTCAGCCCGTTCTTAGTCTCTCCCAGCCTGCGGCAGGACCGTCACTTCTGCCCTTTAATGATCGCTCAGACGGTGTTGGCCAAACCTGCCGATGCCCACTTCGCTCAGCCTCTCCTTGCCCAGTTCAGGCCCTTCCACAAAAAAACGGGTCTCGGCGAATGAATAGGCCTTCCCCAGATGAGAACATGAGTGTGAATTCCCTGAATTTTTAGCAATTTCAGGGCGGCCCCAAGACAAGGGGGCCTAAAAGGTCATTAGCAGTCATGTAATTTCTCTAGCCCCCTACACACCCACCTGGGCAGGTGAGGCCTCAGTCCTTGGGAGATGGGCCAGAGGGAAGGTAGGGATTTCGAGAACACCTTCCCCACCTTTGGGAAAAGGACTAGACGGGGCGGGAGAGTTCGACTCCTCATTTCACGGCTTCCCGGTGCTGAGGGCCCTGTCCAGTGGTCCTGGGGAGCTTGACCACCTGAGCCCTGGGAGGCCAGCCCCCTCCTCACTGTCATGGGAGAGCTGTTGCTGCATGGGGAAAATGAAGGGGAGGGCTTCTCTGTCACTCCTCCCCCCATACCCCTGACCTTGGTTCTGCCTGCAGATGCTCCAGTGGCTTTGACCGCTACCGCCAGGAGTGGCTGTCCTACGACTGCGCCCAGGAGGTGAGAGGCTGGCGAGCCAGGTTGTGGGAAACAGCAAGGCGACCCGCAGGCCCCTGCCTGGCAGCGCGTCTCAAGGTGTCTCTGGCTGTTGGTGAAACTGTGCTGGGACTTGGATCCCCCGGGAGGCTGTGTCCCTGGTGACATTTGTGAGGCGATTACAAGTCCAGCCTTCAGGCTTTCGAGGGTGACAGTGGTTCTGGAAGTGAAGAGGGTGGTTCCAGGCTCCTCCCATTTAGAATCCCATACAGGTTCCTTCTTACTACTGACATTTTCCAGAATGGCCGCACTTTGATCCTGGATGGGGAGTGTCCTATTGTCACACCTTATATTAACACATGTGTCACCCATGTGTCCCTTTCCCTTCCCTTCCTCCCTCCATCTCTTCCTGCAGTTCCAGCAGGAACTTCACTGCATGCTGCCCCTACACTTGCTCTGGTTTAATCCTAACATGGCCCCAGAAGCTGGGGGCCGGTGCCCCCCGCCGCGATCAGAGTGGGAAACTGAGGCTCAGAGAGGTTTAATGACTTGGCCTGCATCTCACAGTTTCTGAGATGGTGAAGGTGCCAGTGCCCAGCCTTTAGACGTCAATCCCCAGAGCCCACTCCCGGGCTCTCACCCCTGTCTGTTTTACTAGTAAGGCTGGGTGAGCTATGTCCTGCCGGCCTTAAAAGAATCGTGCCCAGCAGCCCACTTCTGACGTTGGCTGTGGGTGAACGTACAGATTTGCTCTGTTTATTTAAAATTGGCATTTCAGCTTCTTTCTTGAGAAAGGATTCAAAGCAGTAGGACAGATAAATGGCTCTGTAAGATAAAGATGCTTTCGCGATAAAGCGGAAGGCTTGAAGGTATTCAAGGCACAGTGCTGATTAGATCGCCGTGCTTGGACCATGCACCAGCATCTTAAAGCTTTTCTGGCCGCCGAGGGACGAAAGTGCCCTGCTGTCCTCATCTGTGTGGCAAGTCCGTGGGTGAGGCCTCTGTCCAGGGCAGCCCCGGGTCTCTCTTACAGGCCGAGGGCAAGACGTGTGAGGACTTCCAGGACGAGGACCACTACTCATCTTCCCCCGACAGCTCCTTCAGCCCCTCTGATGGAGACCTCAGCACCACCTCCTCCCCCCTCTTCCTGGACAGCCTCACCACAGAAGGTAGCGGTCTCGGGGAGGAGGGGGGAGAAGCCGTGGGGAAGGGCGGTCGCCCTGGAGCATCACCACCTTTGACAGGGATCGTCATAGGGAATAAGAATTGCCCTGGTCTTCCACAGATGAGGAGCCTGAGGCTCAGAGAACGGGGCTCACTTGCTGGTGAGAAGCAGAACCAAGTTTAGAACGAGTGGACTCCACGCCCAGGCTCTAACCGCTGTGCTGGCCCACGTCGGGGCTGTGGGACGCAGTTCACTGTGGGAGGGGGAGAAATGCATGTTCAGCCCAGGGCCAGGTATTTTATATAATATCTCACTTAATCTTACTAGCCATCCTCACAGAACCTGTGAGGTCTTATCACCCCTGTGGAAGGAATAGACTCAGTCTAAACACTCAGACGTGGCAGAAAGATTGCCTCGTTTTTCTATAACTTCTCTTCTCTCAACTCTCGTTCAGCTGGAGTGCAGAGAATCCCACCTCAGAGCTTCTGGGGCGGGGCGCCCTGCCCCTGTGACCTCGTGTGGCAGAGGGTCAGAGCAGGGCAGCGGTGTGTGTCTTGGGTGTTGCTGATCCGTCCCTGCCTCTTCGGGCCTGGCTGTCCCCAGAGGCTTCTCTGCCATCCTGAGGCCTGGGGCGGGTGGAGGAGTGGGTCTTGCCAGAGGTCCATCCATCCGAAGGCACCACGCGCTGCCTCCAGAAGCCTGTGCCGGCCCCTCTGGGACTCTGGTTACGTACAAGAAATTCCTCTCTTATCCATTTTCAATACATTGAATCTAGGTTTTAGCTCCGTGCCTTTAGGCTAAGACTAAGAGACTTGTGGGCTCTTACCACCTCCCCTGAGCCAGACACCCCCTTGAAAGTGGCAAATGGAAAGGAGGAAAGGAGCAAAGAAAGAAGTTACTATTTTAAAATGGTATTCAGCCACAATGCTATCTTGCAGATACAAACATGGGCTCAGGGGGCAGCAAAGGTTTCTCAGGGTTACATGAGGGGTGTAAGTGGCCTTTCTAATGCAGCCTAGAGAACTGCAGAGCTAGAGCAGCGACCCAGAGGGTTGTCAGAGGAGAGGAAACCAAAGAAAGAACTAACACGTGGCAGGGATGGACCGCGTGCTGGGGGGGACGGACCGCGTGCTGGGTAGGACGCCAGTGTTGTGCACACATTAACACTCACGCGGTCTTCCTAATGGTCCTGTACGCTGAGGCGCTTTTATCCCCATTTTGCAGAAGAGCTACTAAGGCTCAGAGAGGTTGATGACTTGCCCAAGGTCACACAGCCCAGAAGAGACGGAGCCAGGTCTCATCTGGCTCTGAAAGCAGCCATTTTGCCCCTCGATCCCACTGCTTCTCTCAGGACTGAAAGAAGTAGGCAAAGGTCGCCATGGACTCAGGGAATGGGGGAAGGTCACGAAGGCCAACCAAGCCAGGCAGGTTCAGATGGTTCCCGTTAGTCCAAAGCTGCCCAGGGATAGCAAGGAGGGGCTCAGGCCCAGGGGTGTGAGAGCAGAGCTCCTGCTGGTGCTACCGGGACTAAATAAATTAAATGCAAAAGGAGCAGGAGACCGTGCCCTCGGGGAGTTACTAATCAAGTCCAGGTGACCTTCCAATGGAACAAAATCCCAGTTAAAAGGAAGAACCCACAGGCCAGTCACCCCTGATTTAACCCTATGTGTTTACTGAGAACGCCCTCAGAGCTCAACGCTCAGGGGTTGACCGGACCTTCGAGTGAGGCCAGAAGGTGGCTGCAGTGGGTGCTGAGAGCCCAGCGTGCGACATCTGGGGACTGGCTTCAAGTCTGAGTTGAGTTATTCAGCTCCTGCCGTGGTGGGCTGTCCCCACACAGGGGCAACGCGTTCTGTTGTCCCGTTTGATAATGTGTGTATCTCCTGCCAGCCAGGAATGTGTCTTGCTTCTGTGTGCTGTGAAACAGTCCCCAAAATAAGACATTAATTAGAGTGAGGACAACTGTGGCTTTCCATCATTCCAACCCTGGAGGAGGCAGCAAAGATGATCAAGTTACACCTGCAAGAGAAAACGTTTTGAGGATGACTTTTTGCACACCCGATTCTCAGGACATATTGACAGCACAGGTTTCTGTCACCCTCCTGCCTGTGCGATTACAACCTGCACGAGGAGGCTTGTGGAGGCAGGCGAGGGGCTGTCTATCTCAGGGTACAGGAAGACGTTGTGAACAAAGGGGATACAGCACCCTAGCCAGAGGGACTGCCTGTGCAGGACTGAGTCAGACAGCAAGGAAGTTAGCGGTCTCAGGCTGCTGGAAGGTGCGTGGCTGGATTTTAAGAGTCGTTCACTTGCAATCAAATGCCACCCACTTAAGTGAACCAGAATGACCTCTGAGCGGCAACTAGCTGCCTGCCACTAAGCCCATGCATTTTACTACAAGGAGAGACAGGCCGTCACCTAGAAAAGCTGCAATAGAAGGGCTCCTCTGATGAGCAGCTCAACAGGACATGTTGATAGCAGCAAGAGGCGACAACTAACTACAGAAAAACGATCAGCCATTCAATAAACATCGCACGCATTTCTTCACTATCATGGGACTCTGCCACAATCCATTAATTAGGGAACCAATTTGTATTCCATGGACCCCGACAAGATAGACACTGGGAACCAGCCCTTGGTGAGTGGGAGAAAAGCTGTCGTAGGCTCAGCATGGTCACCTTTAGTCGCTTTGTAAGAGGGACTGGCTGTAGGTAGCACTGTGTCCTTCCGTCTACCTGGGGTAGATGTGGACTGAGCTACAATGGATTTTCAATGCTCTAGACTTGAAACAAGTTAATTCAAATTAAGTTAACTTTCCCAGAGATGTTTAGGGTTACTCAGGTCAGTTTTGATTAACCAAATCGTTATTTTCACCTTGCGATAACAAAATAGACTTAGAGGTGTGTTTAAATGCCTTGCTTCTTGAAATTCCTGAAGAAAACATAGCTTCCTATTATGTCTATAACTTGCTGTTTTGTTTTGCCTTCAGTTTTTAGGGGTGCTTTTACATTTTGAGTTCTTTATGATTATGTAATACTTAAATGATGATTTACATAGATCCAAAGTCAAATCTACAAAGGCAGGTATATTTTTAAAAGTTCAGTTTCTCATTTTCTCTCCTCTTTCCCCTCTAGGGAACCATTTTTAAATGTTCTTATGGTTTATCTTTCCGTTATCTAATGTGATGTTTTGATATTTCAAGACTTATTGGAAATGAACAGCAGAGCAGGTTGCCATGCCCAGCCCTGGAGTGTAACCGGGCTGGGTGTTGAGGGGCTCACAGTCTGGGTAACTATGGGACCCGAGATGCAGCAGAAGCAGGTGCCAAATGCAGCGGGGCCCTGAGGAGGACACACCCATGTGTCTTCCGGGAAGTGGCAGGGCCAGGACTAGGGTGAGGCAAGTGAGGCAGTCAACGCAGGTAAAGAACTTCAGGAGCCACCTCCTGCCCCCCAAAAAGCAATAATCAGGATAAATAACACTTGAATGCAATAGTCGTAAAAACCAAAATTGATACCCAAAATTCCATAATGAACAAAATAGCAAAATTGTAATAACGACAGGATCAGACCCTGCTTCACCAGCCTCACCCTAATCCCAGTCCTAACCCCTCGTGCAGGGGGCAGTTCAGGGCTGGGGCTTCTGAAGGGGGGAGAGTGAAGGGGAGGAGGGGCGTGCCCTGCGGGAGGAACAGAACACGCAGCAGCTCAGAGACAGGCAAGCCGAGAGCGTCCGAGAGCCTTGGGCAGGCGGTTACAGTCGCTGCAGCCTGAGTTGTGGCGAGTGACGTAGGGAAAGAAGATTGGGGGCAGATTGCAAGGGCCTTCAACACCTGTGAACAGAGGGGAGCCAGAAAAGCCTTTAAGACGACAATAGATGGTGGAGATGCTGGAGGGGGAAGGGGAACACGATGCATGTTGGCAGCCTTACGTCGTGGACCGGTTCCATTTGTTCGGCGTTTCGGTGTTTAAAGCCTTTTCCTGCAGTCATCTAGAGCATTCTGCCGACGTGGAACTCTCGACTTCCTTTCCCCATATGACAGCGGGGAAGAACCACAGGAAGGGCAACCATTAGAAGTTATTTTGGAAGCCACAGGACACACACCTTCAGGCGGAGAGAGCACGTTGGTGTGGAGATCTGTCCTCCACATTGTACCCTAGCGGAGGCTTCCAGGCGAACATGTTCTTGTGACCCACTCCCCCCCTCCTCATAGCCCTCCTCAGCTTCTCATTGCCCCTCAGGAGAGCGTGAAAGGTCCTCAACTTGGTTTCCAGACAGCCGTGTCCCCACCGCCAGCCTCACCCTCGACACCCCCTGCTCCCATCTTCTCCATTTCCAGCTACACTGAGCTGCCTTTTGTTCCTCAACTGGCCAAGTCCTTGCTGGATCTGGACCTTTGTCCATGCTCTTTCCTCGGTCTCAGCCCCTTTTCTCAGTCCCAGAACTCGCTCCTTCTTGTCTCCCTTTGTCTGGTGGGGCCCCCAGTCAGGACTTCATTAGGCTGGATTTTCATTGTCCCTCCCTGCATCCCACCTGTTAACTCCCTGATGGCAAAGACCATGTCTATCCTCAGTGCCTACTCCCAGTGGTCAGTTCAGAGTTGACACTCAATAAGTATTCGTTGAATGAATGAACATGAGACTAGGAAAGGTTGGCTTGTTTGTGGCCTTCTACCGTTACGCTGCTGTGTGACCTTTGAGCAAGTCACCTCCCCTCTCTGTGCTTCAGCTTCCTTTCCTCTGACATGAAGGTGTGGACTGAACCTCCCCAAAGTCTCATCCAGACCTAAAGGGACAAAGGCCATATGATTCCGCTAATTTTCCGCCTTCTTTCCTTTCTTTTCGAAGATGACACCAAGCTGAATCCCTATGCGGGAGGAGACGGTGAGTACAGAGCCGCCTGCCCCTCTTCGTCAGACCCGCTGCCTCTTGGACCCACCCCAGAAGGGGGTGCAGCAGTCCCCTGGTCTCTCCGCTTTCATTCTGAGTGGGGGAAGGGGCAAAACCAGCAGCCCGAGCTTCCTGGGCCTCCTGCTGGGTGGGAAGGCAGAGCCCCCTAGACCGACGGAGCAAGCGTCTGTGTGTGGACATTTCCCACCTCCGTCAGGAACCTCCTGTGGTTCTCCCGACCTCTCTGCTCTTGAGTATCCGCCACCCTAAAACTAGAGAGACAGAGAGAGAAGGAGGAGGGCGGGGAGACGGGGCTGCGCAGAGGCAGAGGCAGGCATGCTGGTGTGAGGCCTGGGGCCGTCAGCCCCTTGCCCCCTCGGGCCTCACAGTGAGGGCTGGAAGCAGCTTCTCCCACATCGACCTTCTTTTGCGTCCCCACCCGGGTTGGCAGAGAGCACACAGAAGTTGTCCACCACAGTTTTTTGAAAGATTTTATTTATTTATGTTTAGAGAGAGGGGGAGGGAGGAAGAGACACATCGATGTGTGGTTGCCTGTCACGCGCCCCCCACTGGGGACCGGTTCGCAGGCCGACACTCAGTCCGCGGAGCCACACCAGCCAGGCCATCCACCACGATTTTTACTGGGTGCCAGAAAGTGGGATCCCCTGCCCTCGGATCTCCTGGGAGGCCGATCTCTCTGACGAGCTGAGGCGGCCCCGCCTTTCCTGCCTTCTGCCCAGAGCTAGCTGGGGTGCTTGTTGCAAACACAGCAAAGTGGAGGTGGAAGTGCTTCCAACTCCAGGGCCTGGGAGGTCTGGGGCTCCACCAGGAGAGCAGAGACTATTCATACATCACAGAGATGGAGCTGTTGTTACTCTCCTGTGGGCAGCAGGTGATTGTGCCTGTGTGTTGGGGAGTGTGGGTGCAAGGTGGCGGGGCGGTGGGGCTGGGCCAAGTTCCTTTCTCTGTACCATGTGTTCATTAGCCCAAACCCTGACCATCAGATCACCAGGGTCACCGCAGGCTGCTGGCTGGCTGGCTGATTACCAGGTCAGGGGAGGCCAGCCTGGAGACATGTCACCTTAATTCTCCCACCTATTGGCAGATAGAGGCACAGACCATGCACTGGACCACCCCAGAGTAATTTCTCTCCTGGGTTTCCCTGCTTTCAGAGAAGAGAAGTTGGGGAGGGCAATGGTTTTGGATGCATATGCAACACTCTTTTAAAAAACCTCCACCCCTGCCCTGGCTGGTGTGACTCAGTGGATTGAGGGCAGGCCTGCAAACCGAAGGATCACTGGTTTGATTCCCAGTCAGGGCACATGCCTGGGTTGTGAGGGCCCCAGTAGGGGACGTGTGAGAGGCAACCCACACATTGATTTTTTCCTCTCTTTCTCCCTCCCTTCCCCTCTCTCTAAAAGTAAATAAATAAAATCTTTTTTAAAAATCCCCACCCCCCTGTTGACACCCGTCCCACCCACTAGCCATGGAAATAAGATTAGATATTCCTGTGGTTTCCATGCTTATCTGTCTCTTTTCGATTATCTCCGGGTCCCTTTAGGGGAGGGAGAAGAAACAGGTAGCCAGACCTGGTAGAACCAGGAAGTAAGGCTTCTTAGCGGCGGGTGGTGTCCTTGGGCAAATCACTTCACCTCTCTGTGTCTCCACTGCCTCCGCCGCACAGGAAGGGTGGGACTGCATGAGCTTCCAGCTAACAGTCTATGGAAAAACTCAGCTTTCTCCTTGGGATACATTTCAAGTGCCCGAGATGTTCTCAGAGACTGTCTGCTGGTTTATTAGCCTGCAGAGGACCTAGCTTGTTTCTTTTATTGAGCTCCTACGAGGGGTTGGCCATTTTTTTTCTAAGCACTGAGGACACAGAGATGAATAAGGTACTGTATGCCCTGCAGGAGGTCACAATCCAGTGATATGGACAGTGACAGGTAAAAAATACAGTCATTTCGCTACCACAGTACCTGACACTTACTGAGGTCATCCAAGATACCAGCCATGGTGTTCATTATTTGATAAAAATTATCTCGTTTTAACCTCCACAATAACCCCAGCAGGTAGTTACTATTATCCATGTTCTACATACGTGATAACTGAGACACAGAGAGGTTAAATAATTTGCCCAAAGTCACACAACTGGTAAGTGGAAGAGTCTGGATTTGAACCCGGACAACCAGATTCCAGCTCCCAAGCTCTTCACCATCACATAACCTTTGTGACTTCCTTAAAAGTACTTATGTGGCACGGGCATCGGAGAGAACTTTTATAATCCTTATTTGATCGACATTTGGGCAACTTCGGTGTTTTTAAAACCGATTTGAGAGAGAGAGGGGAATGTCAATTTGCTGTTCCGCCCATCTGTGCATTCATTGGTCGATAAGTGCCTTGAGCCAGGACCGAACCCACAATCCTGGAGTCTGGGATGATGCTCCAACCAACCGAGCCACCCGGCCAGGGCAACTTTAAGTGATTTTGAGAAACCACCTGAACCATGCCAAGAAGGCTGATGCCACGCTCATGATTCCACCCACTCCAGCCCCACCTTGTCATGTATTTGATAAGTAGACCAATGGTTCTGTCAGCTTTCATCTCTGAGACTTTGTCAGAACCCACGACTCCATGGCCCCACCCTCCCTGCTCCCCTGCAGCTGCCCTGCCCTAACACTCTCTCCACAGGCCTTCAGAACAACCTGTCCCCCAAGACAAAGGGCCCCCCGGTTCACCTGGGCACCATCGTGGGCATCGTGTTGGCGGTCCTCCTCGTAGCCGCCATCATCCTGGTGGGGATTTACATCAGCGGCCACCCCACTTCCAATGCTGCGCTCTTCTTCATCGAGGTCAGCTCCGCCCTCTGCTCTGCATTAGTGTTTCCCTGGCCGTTCAGTACCCGCTTCTCCCCATCTCACCCCTCACCCGCCACATGCCTGGCTCCTGTTCCCACCCGAGGAACCTTCGTTGACTCCACCCGGACACATCTCATACTGGCTAGTGCCCTGTTGGTCCCCAACCCCTAGGGCTCTGCACCTCAGAACTCCTCCAGCCCTCCTGTCCTGTCTGCTTTTGCTCCCCCACTTGTGAAGTGAGGCCCCAGAGCAAAGAAAGAAGACCAAAAGTGCCACACATGCCCGTTTAGTGGCTGTGCGGCCAGTCTCGAATGATCTCTGGTCTCTCATGGCCAAACTCCAGCCCCAGCATTTATTCAGAGCCATAAAGGAACTGAGGTCTCTGCCTCTCTGCTGGGTGGGGTATTTTTTAGATTAGAATCAACAAACCGTAATAATAATGAGTTGCTTTCTCTGGGAGCTTTCACTGAGGATGCCACAGTTTTGCACGTCCCGGAATTTGGAAGACCCAGCCCAAGGTTCAGCATGACAGTAAGGCCAGGCCCCTTCACCGTGGGCCACAGAGCTCAGCAGCTCCTGTCCCAGCCCCACTCTCAGCTTCTTACCGGCCCTCCTTATGGCACAGTGGTGGCACCTCCGTGACCACAGTCTCCTTTACAGAGTGCATGAGCCCAGTGACCTCATTACCCAGAAACCCAGGTGGCTCCTCCTTTTTGTTTAGACTCCCCCTGTTTCTTGTGAATCCTAACCAGTCATTGTTACACTTTAGCCTGTCTGGTATCTATCCCCAGCCACGGGGATGCTGACAGGCTCTGAGGCAGGCCCAAGAATCTGCATTTTCATAAGCTCCCCAGCTGACTCTGACGTAGGACCTGTTATCTTGGCATTTCCAGAGCCTCCCAGATCGTTCCGTCTCTCACTTTCCACTGTCTCCAGGCCCCACTCTGTGTGTTGCTAAAGCTCTCACCTCGTGTCCTGCAGCCCTCACATCCCAGCGGGTTTCCCAGCAGTGGCAGGATCACAGCAGGACGCCCTCTGGAGAGAGGGACCCTGAACTTCACCCAGCTCTCAGTAGGCCCCCAGTGCCCTTGTAAAGAGAGCCTCAGTGCTCAGTGCTGTCCCAGGGGGAAGGTCTCCATAGGTGAGGTCATGCCCAGTCTGACTCTGGTTTGTGCCCCGGCAGCGGAGACCTCACCACTGGCCGGCCATGAGATTCCGCAACCACCCCAACCACTCCACCTACACCGAGGTCGAACCCTCAGGCCATGAGAAGGAGGGCTTCGTGGAGGCAGAGCAGTTCTGAGAGTGCCAAGTCGCCCCTCGGAAGAGTAGGACGGAAGACCGGGGACCCCAAAAAAGACGAATCAAAACAAAGCGGAGAAGTGATTTTTCTTGGCCTCCTCTGAACATACCCTGGCTGGGAAGATGGGACAGTGATTTGAGGTGCCAGAGCTACAGTTTGGCCATCACACCGCAATATTGAAGCAAGGGCAGAAGAACAACCACATTGAGTTTTTTAAGGAACAATAACCTAATTTCATCTTCTTTTGATACAAGGGGTCTCCCCTCTGGGGCTCTCAATGGTCCGCTCAGTAGCTGCCCCAGAGGCCTACTCCCACCCAGAGATGACCAGATGCCCTTCTCCTGGTCACCTAACGCCCCTGCACATGACACAAGAGAACTGAGCTCTCGGGTGGGGCCGCCACATTCCAGAGTCCATAGACTCAAGAGCTGGCCCTCATGGCTATGGATTCGGCACATTCAGCCCCTGCTTCTGTGACTCTGGAAGTCTGGAGAAGGAGTTCTGTCCGTCTGTTAGACGCAGGTGCAGCTGCCCTACGCCCGTCGTCAAGCTGCCGAATGGAGGCAAACCAAAGGAGAGGAAAGAACTTGTGGGGAAATCGCATCTTTAGGCTTTGCTCTCTCAACTTGCCCTTTCTGCTGAGAACCAGCACTTCTGCATCGGACGTGGGTGCAGCCCGTTTACCCCAGCTGTGGCCCAGCCTCGGCCGGGCGAGCCATCAGGGGCTCTTTATTCCAGTGGCACATTTGGTGTCCGTTTTATTCACTGGCCTTTTCCTCTGCCAGTGTCAGTAAGGACCACCCAAGGCAGAGATTTCCTGATTACTATTTTTCCTCCTCCAAGCTGGGTTTTGATCACCATGAGAGAGAAACAGGGTGGTTTGTGAGACATATCCAGCGGGGAACTTCAGTAGGAGAGTGTTGAGAAGCAAAGCCACTGGAACGGCTTCGGCAGAGGACGCTTACACGGGAAGGAGGGACTTTCTCCATAAAATCTTGACCTGGAAAATTGCTTCCATCTCCCCAGCTCTACTGGAAGTTTTGGGGGCAGAGATTTCAGGCTCCCAAATTTAAGCTGGTTTTAGGGGGATTCTGTCCCAGAAATGAGTCGGGGCTGCTTCTGCAGAGCAGTTAAAATAAAAATCTATAGCTCACCCTCATCCAAAGTAAAAAAATATCAGCAGTAAATAAATGGTAAATCACAGTCTCCACTTAGTCACACCCTTTTATGCATGCCATGGAGAGGCTGCAAAGGAAGAAGTTAAAGGACTGGGCCTCCTGAGGGGGGCTGGGTTCAGGAGGCCACAAATGGCCAGACACAGCCAAACACTTGATGGGTGGTCTTCTCGACACTCCATGGTTTGTCCGTGGTAAGGACACTAATGACAATCAGAGTAGGAAACATGCTGGACTTCAGAGACCAGAGAGCTATGGGGAGGGCCAGAATTTGAGAAAGAAAAACGACAGTGCCACAGAGAGAACTGGGTTCTTTTCGAACTTCTGGGGGACAGAAAGGTCTGTGATAGAGCTGTCTGACTGAGAGAAGCGCGGCCAGCCACTGAAATGGTCTGGGCTCCCTGCACTCCTGGCTGCCAGGAGGGTGACTTTTGCTCTTGCCTGACCAGCAAAGCATCTGTGAACTTTATGTGTGTAATTGGCCCCTGGGATGGTTTCTGTTGTGGCAAATGCAGTGCTCAGCACCATTTGTCCCAGTCCCAAACCCTGCACGCCTCTTCCCAGTGGGAGCTCGGCCAGCCATTCTGGATTCCCGAATGGAAAGAACAGGGAGATCGGAGAAAGGGGCGGTGCTGTGTGGAGGCCTGCAGGTGGAGAGAAGTGCCAGGTGCTTTGGTAGCTGGGTCAGAGAAGCCTGGCTAACCCCTGGGATGACAGTGGGGAGGGCAGTGGAGCTGTCTGGCAGCACGTAGCCTGGTTTGTTTACAGCAAAAAGAACTAAAGATGTGTCATTAAGAGAGGCCTCTGGGCATTAAGAATCTCTCGAGCCAAAATGTGTAGGCCGGTGCTCCCAAGAAATAGAGCTAGGCACTCACGGGGCTAAGGCTGGGTCCCAGCTCTCCTTAGGATCTCTCCAAGGGGACAAGCTTTTCTTAGATCCAGGGGTTTTACTTCAAGGCTTAGAGCAGAATAGCTGGGTGGCTGTGGAGAGTGACCAGAAGGGGACATCGGGGTCTCGTGGTCCACTCTCCGAGTTTGGCTGACAGTCCAGGAACACAAAGTCGCACTTTGCGTACTATGCATGATCAACTACAGGGAGTGTCTGGGTTTCCAGGTCCCCGCACCCCACAGGCATGTACAATCCCCAAGGAAAGCAGGTGGTTGGCAGGTACCTTCTCCCATCGTGTCTCTGGGCATCCTCACAGTGATCCCCCCCGGGAGGTAGGAGGCCAGGGTCCATGAAAGTTCATCGCTGTGACAGGAAGTTTTAACCCTGTGGTATAGGGCTCTGAGGGGCTGTCTGTGTTTTTCCCAGAAATCGGAGGGTCTCAGGGAGGCCCTGCTTTACCCAACTCTTAGCCAACAAGAACGTGGGAATAAGAGGAACAGAGGCTAAGTGTGAGAGGGGACCCTGGATCGGGCTGTGAGCTCTTGTTCTTTTATCAGCTGCTCTTAGATTCGTGGATTTGTCCAGTAAGTTCCCAGGGTTCCTGCTTCTGTGAGCTCCGCCATCGACCCCAGCACCCAGGAACGCCCCAGGGAGCAGAGAGGATGTCCTAGTTTGCCTGACTGCCCACCTCCCTTCCGCCATAACCAGCTATCACCTAACTCAGCCCAGCAGACCCTTGACCCCGGAAGTCACTTTTCCAGGTCTCAACCTGAAGACTGAACTTGAAATGTCCTTTTGTCACTCTTAGGGATTATTGAGGGGCCCATGGAAATAATTTTTTTAATGTCTGTGTTTTACCATGGCTTCCCTGTGTAATGTATCCCAGTGTGTATATATTTTTAGGCATATATATGTATACACACAGGTGCACTTTGCGGCTAAAAACATTGGATGAACCTGTAGTGTGCTCAGCCTGTAGCTTGGTTAGTTAAATTAAGACAGTGGCAAAAGCTGCCAGCCAACCACACCATCTGAAAAGCGGAGTGTCCACCGCTTGAGCTAATCACTCCTCTGGTTGTGAGCAGGGCTAAGACGCGTTGCACTTCTCCGAGTCCTGAAACAGGTAACAGATTTCCTCAGAGCACTGACTGGGGCTACTCGCAGACTCCCTGCCCTTGGGAAGCGACACCAGGTAGAGCCACAAATAAAATGCAGCCAATCTCTCGCTCTCTTTCTCTCTGTCCATCCCCTTTCTCCCCCTCCACCCTCCCAACAAAAACCTACCTGAACTTACAGCACAATTAGTAGGATCTGGAGGCTGAGGGCACTCTCGCTCCCCTAAATGCAATGCGCTCACGTATTTAGTGTGAATTCTATGCATGGACTCTCGAGTGTTAATAATAAAAAGCAACATTCTTTTAAGATCTGTTTTGTGCAAGATAAACTACAAAGGTTTTTGAGTGACATCCTGCAACTGCCACACATACCTTAGTCCTGACGACAGACACCTTCTCTAACGACCTTCAGGAAGGAGCACAGGACCAGCCTCCAGCAATCTGCCAGCGGTGCTTCTCCCAGCCTCTCCGTCCTGCCTCCAGGAGAAGCAGCCTGGAGAGAGACAGACCCCCGGCTATTTATTTATTTGGGGTTTGTAAATCGCTGGAAGTAAACCACATGGGTTTCTAACCTACTATCTTGAGTTACAAAATAAATCTGTATAAGTTGATCCTGCCGCATTTCTGGAAGCTTTGCATTTGAACCACTTTAGCAGCCTCATTGTGTTTTTATTACTTTGCATGTTTTTTTTTTTCCTCTCTCAAAGATGGTTAAGCAAACCAAAACAGAGGAAAAATGTGAACTCTCACAACCAAAATCGGCTATGCCAAATTTCAGTCTCCAAACAAGCCAATTTATAAATAAACATACTATGTTTGCCAAATAAAGAGGAATGTGTTGGAGAAGGCAACGTGGACTGGCGGGGAAGGCGCCCAGCTATGCAGGGAGTCAGAGGCAGGACCTGGGGCCCCAGCCCTGCTCCTGGGGAGTTATGGGATGTGAGCCAAGTCACCCAGTGTCTCTGGGCCTCCGTGAAATAAGGGGTAAGAAAACGAATTGATCTAAGGTGGGACTATATTCCTCTCCTTAGCCAATAGCCTCACCTGTTTGTGTGTGTGTGTGTTGTGTTGTTTTTGGTTCCCACAGCAGCTCGGACCAAAGCAAAGTATCTCTTTCTTCTCCACCATTCTCATCGGGGGGCCGACTTGTTTTGGTTTGCTCAGGACTTTCCTAGTTCTGACACTGAGCCCCTCGGTCGTGGAACACTGGGGCCCTGAGTCCTTGCAGTTCATCCTGACCCATTGGTTGAAGAGATAGTGTTAATAATCCCAGGCATGTTAGAGCCCTGGACCTAGCTATTCAGAGTGTGGTCCATATAGCTACCCCTGGGGGTTAGAAACGCAGGACTCAGGCCCACCCGCTCCAGACCTCTGGAGTAAGAGTCTGCATTCGAGCATCTCCCCGGGTGATTCATGTGAAATAAAAGCGAGTTTGAGAAGCTCTTCGAGGAAACAATTGTATCTACATGACCACAGCCTGTTGGGGAATTATTATGCCCCCATTTCCCAGATGAGAAAACCGAGGTTCCGACAGGGGGGTTGCTTGTTCACTTATTCATTTGGTCCCTACTCATTAAGCACTTACTGTGGGCCAGGCAGCACTGGGCCAATTAACCAATGTCACACAGTAGGAAGCATAGCAGTCACGCGACCACCCAAACCCGGGCCTTTGAATTCCCATCGGCTGTTATTCCCTGTGTACCATGGGGTGGCGCCAGAACTACGTAGCCACAGTTTAATATGGATACACACTGTAAATTAAACAGACGTGGCTCAGGCCTGAGAACCTCAAAAATATGCACAGCGATGACTTCAGATACACACTCTTGGCTCTTGAAACTGTGAGCTTATCTTCTGTTTATTTACTCACCCCAGGAGCTTGAAAATGTCCTCATTGTTGCTGTCTCCTTCACATCCCCGCTCCCCCGCCCCAGTGACGATCTGGGAGCCCTCTTCACAGAGCTTGACAGAACACCAAGACCAGCCCTCTGTGCTATTTATCTTCTTGAATGGAGGACAATCGATTACTTCATTGGCCACGAGGAGGGTGGAGAGAAAGGAGGTGGGAAAGAAAGAGAGAATTCTTACATGAATTGCAAAAACCAAAGAGAAATTCTCTGGGGGACAATTTTTCTGATGTTCATAAAACATTTTTACATTTGGTCTCTGGAGATGGCCAAATCATGCCCACAGTTTCCCACAAAGCTAAAAGTACTGAAAAAGAAACAACGGAGTATAGGCCAATAACTTTTCATCATACAGTCCCAGTCTCGCTTGGGTTAGAACTTTCCTTTCCAGCTTCAGTCTTTCCTTTTCAAGGGTGTTGTTGTTGTTGTTGTTGTTGTCTGTTTTTTTCCCAGAAATTGACTGTCACCACTATGAGACCAGACGGAATACTAAAATGTGTACTATGAGACTCACCATGTCACCATGTCCAGCTGAGAAAAGTCTGGAAATCCTCAAAAAAGAACAGACAGTTTCTCCTCCATTGATATACCCTACAGTCCACAGTTTAGATCCCATTTTGAGTTCACAGATGTGCTGCTCTTGATAAACTCAGATGCAGTGGGTCAAGTGCCCTCTGCCTTGGCTGCTCTCGCTCAAAGAGCAGTAGCTCCACGAGCCCCTCCTCGATGCCAGAAGTCGACCTGCCCCAGGGCCCACCCTCTTCTTTCTCCAGAGCTGCCTGTTCCTTGGGGTTCTTCTCCCCCAAGCCCTCCATGGGCAGAGCAAAACCTTCCCAACCGCGTTTGCTCTTCCTTCTGCCTCCAGAGACAAGCACCCAGGCCTCTTAAAACTGGGCCTTAGCAAAGCTTACTGATAAAGGCCCTGGTCTATTTACCTTCGTCCTCTGACATGGTGGGGGGTGACAGCAGCTCACATTTACCGAGTGCTGAGTCCTTTGGGTCACCCATCGTCGAGGCTGTTACCTGATGTTTCCTTGTCTATTGGTCTCAGGCTGTAAGAGTGGCTCTCTTGTCCAATCCCACAACCCCTTTACTTTACAAAGGGAAAACGGGGCCCGTGAAAGCCAAGAGCAACTTGCCCGTGACCACACAGGACGCGGGAGAGCCCAGGCTGTCTGTTCCCAGAGCCAGCATGGGTGGGTGGCAGGTAATCACGTGGACTCTGATGCCACCAGGCCTGAGTCGAATGCGGGTGTTGCCACCCACCACCGCTGTGACCTTACACAAGGTACTCAGTGTGCCTGCTCCTCTTCAGCACTGGTTAAATGGAAGTGATGAAAATAATGCCACTTGCCCCATCAGTCTTTGTGAAGGCTGAACATTCTAGTGTCTGGAGCCAAGCAATGCGCTCAGTAAGTGCTCCAGAAGTCTTGGCTGCTTTTTGACTTGTTAATTACCGAATGCAACAGGACCTATTATTGTTCAGGACACTGAATGGATTTTCTGGCGCTTTCTGCTGCCTTTGCGTTTAGACATTGTTTCCACCAGAAGGCGCTCTGCTTGGTGACCGGCTCTGCTGGGCAGGCAGTTAGCATCTCCCTCTCAGGAAGCCTCCCACTCAAATAAAAATGAATAAATAAATAAAAATTTAAAATAAAAGCCTTCTACTCACCCTGCAGTGGGGACAGTCATCAACCAACATACCTGTGGGGGGTGCCCGGGGGGTGACTCTCATTGCTCCAAAGGAAACAGGCCCCAACCCGTCTCATCGCCCTTTGTCCTCGGCTTTCTGTGTTTACCTTCGCAAAGGAAAGGTAATGTTCTTTAAGGGAAAAGAAAAGGACTATAAGGAAAAAATATTGCAGAAATGAAATCCCTGGAGCTTCCCTCAGTGATTAATTTTGAAGGGGGGGGGGTCTCAGTATCCAAGACCGGCTGTTTTGTAAGTACATCAGATGAAGCACTGGCTTTATTTTTCTAGTTGCTTTTAAGCCTAAATTAGATGAATTGTTGCAATTGCTCTTTAAAAACAGGTTAAATTAATAAAGCACCTACAGTGTGATTTGGTACATCAGAGGCACTTGGCATATTTGCAGAGAGGATGAAGTTGGAACAAGATGTATGCTTCTTAACCCAAACAGAAACACTTCTTTTCCTCAACTGAGAAATCCCTCTCATGGATGTATATTTGTTAAGGTTTTTATTTATTGATTTGAGTTAGAGAGAGAGAGAGAGAGAGAAACATCAACTTGTTGATCCACTTATTTTTGTACTCATTGGTTGATTCTTGTGTATACCCTGACCCGAGATCGAACCCGAAATCTTGGTGTATCAGGATGATGCTCTAACCAACTGAGCTACCCGGCCAGGGCCTCTCATGGATACTCTGATGGAAAGAAAAAAAAGCAGCCTCTGTGTTCTTTCAAAGGTACAGAACGCCAAGACAAGTCTGGGTGTGGCTCTCCTGTGCATGGACGGGCTTTGGGCTAACAGGCCCCTAGGAGGGCAGGATAAGCCTCCATGCCGTAGGCCCATGGAATAACCAGAAAACCCAAATTTAGGCTCCCCGTTTCTCCCTTTGCTTGCTTCCTCTTCTTTAGGAGAGCAGGCCTGTGTCCCAACAGCCCTCAGACGTGGGACAATGGATCTTAGCACGCTCGAAGCATTTCCCACTCACCCAGGCCCCAGGGCTAGGTCTGCCAGTTGCTGGTTATTAGGCAAAAATGTACAAATTAACTCTCGGTCCTCAACACCCAAATACATGATTCACAGGCAGCCCTCTGCACAAAGGACACAAAATGAAGGAATAAAGAGCAAGGTGTCAGGGGCACCAGGAGCATTTCTGGAATGAATTCCTCCCTGGTCCAGTCTCCAGAACCCAGATCCTCCGTTTCTGGGGGGAAATCACTTTCTGCGATATAAACACCAGAGGAGGGTGAGAAGCATGGGAATGAGGGCCCTGGGCGATTAGAAACAAGCACTTAAATGCTACAAAGGGACGTCTTTCCCTCATTAATGAAGATTTACCAAGAAGGCCCTTTGGGAAGCCGAAGAACGCCCACAGGACCTTCTCCAAGGCTTGCCCCGGTTCTTGTGCTTGGATCAGATTGTTAAAGAAATGCCCATCACTGTGGGTGCTGTGTTTTACGTCTGAGTTCCTTTTTTTCAGGCAGTTGTGCAGATTCGACAAGTAGCAATTACAGAAACCCACATGAGTGCAGGCCTGCCACACCACTTGCATTTCCTGCACCCAAGTGAAACAAAGCTCCCCCTCTGCCGCCTCCACATTCACTTATAATAAAAGTATCCTTATATAGGGCCTTTCAGCTTTTAACACACTTTCGTAAGTTCAAGTCTCCAAGGCAGGACAAGCCGGGCTCAAGCCATGGGGCCATGGGGATGGCAGGGTTGCTGCCATCCCTCCCCAAGCCCAGCCCAAGCACGCTGCTGAGTTCAGTACCCGTAGAACCATACTTGATATTGATAGATCTTAGTTTTCAAAACACTTTTTTAAAAAAAAATTTATTTATTTTTGGAGAGAGGGGAAGGGAGGGAGAAAGAGAGGAAGAGAAACATGAATGTGTGGTTGCCTCTCACGTGCCCCTTACTAGGGACCTGGCCTGCAACCCAGGAATGTGACGTGACTGGGAATCGAACCAGCGACCGTTTCATTTGCAGGCTGGCACTCAATCCACTGAGCCACACCAGCCGGGGCTCAAAACACTTTCTCAATATAACATCTCACGTGAGCACTGTAGTTCTCCTTTGAAGTTGGCAGGGTGGAAACTAGCATCCCATTTTAAGAATAAAGGAAACTGGCCATGGATAGTGTGGCTCAATGTATTGAGTGCCAGCCTGCCAACCAAAAGGTCCCCAGTTCAATTCCCGGTGAGGGCACATGCCTGGGTTGCAGGCCAGGTCCCCAGTAGGGGGCGGTCAAGAAGCAACCATACATTGATGTTCCTCTCCCTCTCTCCCTCCCTTCTCCTTTCTCTAAAAAATAAATAAATAAGATCTTTATAAAAAAAAAGAATAAAGGAACCTGAAACTCAGAGCACCGAATGATTTTTCCCGAGGCCCCCCTGCCTCTGGCCGGGAGATGGCATCAGAACCTCAACACCTCCCGCCACAATAACACAGCAAAGACAGCTAACGTCTATGGTCCAGGCAGTGCAAAGCCTCTCATGGGCATGTCAGCCTGAAGGGCAGAAAGGAAGCCGATGACCTTGGCTCACCGCTGGATTCCCAAGGATGTCGATCAAAATGCACTTCTTGGGCACTTACCCCAGGCCCAGCAAAGCCGTGAGACAAAGGAGAGCGCATGGAACAGAGAACAATATTTCTGGCCTAAGCTGGTAAACGGATGAAACTCTCAGAGCTGTGGTAGCTCAAATAAGAGCTCAGGTGGAAGATTTAGAGCCGCACTGTTCAGTGTGCAGCCGGTCGCTGCGTGTGACCGTGGAGCACTTAAAATGCAGCCGGGCCAGACTGAGGTGTGCCGCAAGTGTAACATGCACCGGATTTTAAAACCTTAGTACAGAAATAAGACCACAAATGTGTCTTATTCATAATTTTTATATTGCTTGCATGTTGAAATTATAATGTTCTGGATGTGCTGGGTTACATAAATTATTAAAATTAATTTTATTTGTTTATTGTTACTTTTTAAACGTAACTACTAGAAAACTTAAAATTACGTATGTGACTCACATTGGCAGTGTTGGTTTGGAAAAATGATCAGTCATCAACTGGTTTTCGATGGCTAACTAGATGCTAAGCACTTTATGTGCATTTTCTTATTTAATCTCTGCATTGTCTTCATGATTTCATTATTATTCCATTTTACGGATGAAGAAGCCATGGTTTAAAGGATTAGCATATATAGCTTTTAACAAGGATAAGTTAAAACTGTATGTGCTGTGATGGAAAGTGTTCACAATAAATTGTTTTTTTTAAAACAGTGATCATCGATTATGAGAAAAATAAAATGTTTATATAATTCATAAATTCCTTAAGTCATTTAAAAGACATAATGTCTTTTAAATAAAGACATTAAGTGACTCACCTGTGGCCATCCAACTAACTGCAGAGCCAGGACTGAAACCCTGGGCCTATGACAGCTCCAAGTTCATGTTCTTATTCTCATAAAAGCCCATAGTAGCCAAAAGGCTTTGGAGGGCGTAGACACTAACTCTCACCTACATTAACTCTGTAACATTGGTGGAAACTAACCAGCTAGCAACTGTTTGAATACCTTTAGTAATGAGAAGCTCATTACCTTACTAGGCAGAAAGTTCCATTTTTGGCCACCCGGTTATTAGGATTCTCCTCCATTAAATAAGGAGAAGCCTGCCCATCATAAATTTGTCCTTGAATTGTGGGTCCCCCTAGAGGAGGTGACCCACTTGAGCTGGGCAGAAAGGCTCAGCTGGCTGGCTTGCACTTGTCTCTAAAGGGAGACCTCAGGTGTGGGTCCAGCAGGTTCCTCACTGCCCCGTGGGGTAGGGATCCCCAATCTTCTGACACCCCACTCCTCCCACCTCTACAGCCCAGCACTTCCTGCGGACTGACCCAGCTAAATCTTGTTTGCTTGGCGCGCACCGCTTCCAGATGTGGCTGTGAGGCCACAGCTGCAGCAAATGGCTGAATTTCCATTCATGGCAAGGCCTCCCTCGGCTGAAAGGGTAATTATCTGCCTGCTGCACCGACCGGCTCCCATCTGGTGAGGGTTGAACACTGTCTCTTTAGAAACAACAAGCTTCTGGCCTGGCTCTGACAGATTCCCTCAGCCACTCCAGGAGAAAAAGAGAAATTGCTGGGGCAGGAGTTGGGGGGTAGAGGGGAGAGGCACAGAGCGGAGAAGAGGAAGAATCTGGGATGCTACCGATTCCTTGGACTCTCGCTCTCCTTCTTCTAGCACATGCTCCTCTGCAAAAGTTAATGGGGCTGCCCTACCAGCTGGAGCCTGAAAAGACGCCCCGGTAGACGGAACCCCGAGGACGGCTGGGAAATGCCGGCTGCCCTGCTAATGGTTGAAAATCCAAGACAGAAAAACACAAGGAGGGAATCCACAAACGGGGCACCTCTTGATATTGTACATTGGGGTTCTGCTTTCCTGGTCTAACCTCCCCCTGCCCACGGGCATCTTCAGCCCCTCACCGTGATAACAGAGCCGTGAACCCAGGAACATTTTTATGCCAAGGGAAGTGGCATCTCCAACCTCCTTGCCTCCAGTTTCACCATCAAAAAAACAATAAAAGAGATGCCGTTTAGGAGTTTTAGTCATGGATCTGAGCCCGTAATTTGATCCCCAGCTCTATTTCATCTCCTGAAGCTGTGGCAGGCCCTGTGAGGTCAAGGCTGCAGGCCAGCCATCTACTAGCAACCTTGATCACAGGTTGTTCCTAAGAGTTAGTACAGCCAGCGTGGTTAAGCTCATTAACCCATAGTAGCAGTGTTGATAGCCAACCACCTCCATCTTTGCCCTAAGTGCTTTATATCACGTGCCACATTCACGTGTGAACGTTTTAGAAATGTGGAAACTAGGCTTAGAAGAATGAAAGGACAAGACCATCCCACACAATAAATAGCAGAGAAGGTATCTGAACCCAGGTCTGTCCTGCTCTAAAATCTGTCCTGAAGAGAACACAACCAAAATTTTCGTACGGAAAATTTCTTTTCTTTTTATTTAAATTCAAATTTGTTTGTTTGTTTATTGTAAGCCAGTGTGGTATTTATTATAGCCGCCCAAACTGACTAACACCATCTGATAAGCAAAGGCTTTATTTCAAGTCATGAACATCATTTGTTTCCACTGCACCTTTGCTCAGCCCCAGGGCATGGACAACAGAAGGATTGGGCATGGATATAAGGTATGCATTTTTTTTTTGGTATATTTTATTGATTATGCTATTACAGTTGTTCCATTTTTTTCTCCCGTTTATCCCCTCTGCCCTGCACCCCATCCCGTCATCCCCCACCTCTTAGTTCATGTCTGTGGGTTATACATATCAGTTCTCTGGCTTCTCAGTTTCTTATACTATTCTTAGCCTTCCCCCGTCGATTTGTTTTGTTTTGCTTTTGCCAACATTTTCCTGCCACGACTTTCCCCAGCCCCACCCTCAGTATGGAAAATTTCTTACGTTCACAAAGACCATGAACTACCACGAACCACAATATACCAGCAAGTTATGGTAACCATTGCTACGCCTGTTCTTGCAGTAGCTCTGGACCCACCCCTTTCCTTTATCAGATTATTTGGAAGCAAACATTAGACATCATATCGTTTCACCTGGAAATAGTTCAGCATGTATCACTAAAAAATAAGGATTTTCAAAATCTGTGCTCTTAGATCCTTCAAAATAATGGCCCTTGGTGAGAGATTACCAAGAAAATGTCCAGAAAAATTGCAAAATTTACATCACCCGCAGAGGAGACAGAAGCAGTCCCTGACTGCCTGTGGCATTTCACCATAAAGTGGGGGCAGCGTAATCATTACCTGTTAAGTCCAGGAACGGCCATCTGGCAGCCCAACCTCATGGGGACCTGCCCACCTGGCTGCATGGACACTCCTTTCATGCCCGTTACCTCCGAGTAACATCTACCTAAAGAAAATGTGACCTAACCAGTTCTTTCCAACTATGCTGTCTTAGAACTTGTTTCCTTATTGACTGTTGTGTGTGAATGGAATAATGTTAACATTTACTTAACATGCCTACTATGTGTTGGACATTGAGCTAGGGGTTTCTGTATGTGCAAGGAAACTAACACTTGATTTTTAAAAAAATTTTATTGTACCCTGGCCTGGAGACTCAGTTGATTGGAGCATTGCCCCATACACCGAAAGGGTACAAGTTCGATTCCAATTCAGATCACATACCTGAGTTGTGGGTTCAATCCCTGGGAGGCAACTGATTGATGTCTCTCTCTCTCTCTCCCTCACCCCTTCCTTTCTCTCTAAAACCAAAAAACATATCCTTGTGTGAGGATTTCTTTAAAAAGTAAAAAAAATACTATTGACTTGTGTGGTTTGAATTTCCATCTGGTTTGGAATTCCATCCCGAACTGGAATGTCATGGAAGGAACTCTACAGACTCCCTGCAGGGCCTGGATCCATCAACGAGCAGAATTTCTTGCGTACATGAATGTGTGTGTAAGCCACCCTGCGAGTCACCCTGGAGGGTACCAAGAATAGAATGTAATTCCTGTCTTATTCTCCAGTGGAAGAAATTTCTCTGTATTCAAGTCTGCCAATAGTAATCTCCCTCTCCCATGCCGCAGGGTTTGCAATCCTGTCCTAAGGAGCTTGGAATTCTGGTTGGGTGGATAAGACAAAGCACACAAATAGGTAAACTGACAAGGTAAAACAGACCAACTGCTACAGCAGATGTAAAAGTAACATGTCATGGGAGTCAAAAGCGATAACACGAACATGTGAAGAGGGAAACCAGAAAAGTGTTGGTGGCACTGGGGATGCAGCCTGTTACCTAAGACTCTGTGCAGTTTGCTCTACATGTCGCGTACTATAGGAGATAGAGGCCACATGCTGGGCTCTACTCTCCCGTCCCTTGTCACTGTGACACTGGTAATGGCTCTTACCGAGGGTAGCTGGCTTTGGTCCTGTCTACGTTCTTCTTACATCAGTCCAAGGTGTCTCCTGAGTGCTCTGTGTTCTCTGTACCTTATGCGGAACCCTTCCTGCTGGTGGCGATGGCTCCCAGGGCTTGCTTCCCAAGCCCAGAACGCTGGGTGACACCGCAGCTCTCTGCATCTCCAGCAGAGGGGTCCGCTCATTGAATCATCGGTTATCTGTGCGCTGTGAGGATGACAGGGGATTTGAACCACTGTTGGAGGAAAGAGTTATACCTTCTGGGTTCAGGACCGAAAAGAGACTCGTAGTTAGGATTTTTACAGGCAGAGGTGATGGGGGAGGGAACCATAAGAAAAAAGGAGAGGTGGGAACAGAGCATTTTCAGAAAACTGCAGCTGGAGGCTGGGTGATGGTGGAGGGCAAGGGGGTGGGGGGAGTCGCAGAGGTATGTCTGGAGAAGCAGGCTGAGGCATTTTGTGAAAAACCTACGAAAACATGCTGAGGACCAACACAGGCAATGGGGAGCTAACGAAGGGCTGGCAGGATTGTCACCATACTTTAGGAATGTATTAACCTGGCACAGCAAGTAATACGGAGGGGCATGGAGGAGGGAAATGGAGGCCAGGAGACCGCTAGAAGGCCCAGGGTATCCACACTTAATAACCGTCTGCTTACTTACCCATCATCCACTGGAACGTGGGCCTCTTGAAATAAGCTTTCTACTGGCTCTAAACATCTTGAGGAATGGGCCCACCCTGCATTAATTGTTTGTTTTCCTAGTGCCTGACATATAGTAGATGCTCGATAAATATTTGTTGAAGAAAGAAAAAGAGAGGTAAGGAGGAAGGGAGGGTAAATAAAAACCAAATATTATAGGCTATGGAGATAGTTTAGGGGAGAAGGAAGGAAGGCCTTTCTACAGTGGTGGAGGTGGTAGAAACGGCAAGGTGGGGGAGCCACAGGTGTGCCAATTAGAGCATCAGTGGGACTTGGCAAGTGACTGGACATGGGAAGAAAGCAAGAACAGACTTGCTTTTCTAGTCCGCTCTAGACTAGAATCTAGGATGGCTGGGAGAATGATGGGGCCGTTAATAGAAATAAAATAGGAGAGGCAGGTCAGTGGGAAATGGGTAACTTTCATTTTGGACATTTTGAGGTTCAGGTCCCAGCAGGTCCACCAAAAGTAGCTGTTCAGCCAGCAGCAGGACACACGGAGCTCAGGAAGGCACTTGAGCTAAAAGAAGAAGGCATCCATCTGCAAAGAGGCCGCAGTGACAACCATGGGAGCTTGTCAGACCAGCCAGCAGAGAAGGAAGAAAACAAGAGGCTAGAGGGCAGAGCCTCGAGCCACGCCAACACTTACGGGACGAGGGCAAAGGGAAGTTGAGAAAGTGCAGGATTGGGATAGCGAGGAGGAGGTTACCAGCCGCGGGAGGTGAGCTGCAGCAGGGCCAGACGCTTCAGAGGCCTAGTGGGAAGAAGTCTGAAAAACAGCCCGCTGGATCCAGCAACAGGCGGTCACAAGTGCCCTCAGAGGGCACGACGACTGTGCGGCACTGAGAGCCGGATCTGGATTGTGCCGGGTAAGAAAAGGAGGCAGTAATGACAGGCAGCAGGCAGCCTGCTCAAACGTGCTTTAAAGGGCTTTGGTAACCATGGAAAGAAGAAAAGAAGGACCGCGGCTTGGGCGGGAAGAAGCGTTGGAGGAAGATGGGCTTTCAGAATGAGTGAGATGAGAACAGATTTGTAGGCAGAAAAGAAGGAAGCAGTGAGATGGGAAAGGAAGGAGGCGGGGGACACTGGGAGAGCAGAGCAAAGTCCCAGGGGAAACCAAGACAGTATGTTTTTTAAAAGTCTACAGGTCAAAGCAGCACATAAGTGGAGACAGTAGTAAGTCCTTCCACTTGAAAAGCAATGAAATACAATCCACGAAGCATTTTTATATGCTTTACCTCACTTAATCTTTGTAACGGGCATATATTATTATTTCTATGAAAACACAGGAGGTTAAATGACTCACTCAAGATCATACATCTATTAAACACAAGAACTAGGGATCAACAAGCCAATCAACAGATGTTCATTGATTAAATGCCTGCTATGCCCTCATAGTGTTAGGTGCCAAGATCCCCCCAAACAGGAAATGGCTCCTGCCCTCAAGAAGCTTACAGCCCAGTGGACCGAACTCCATGTCACCGGCAGATATGCTCCAAGACAAAAATGTGCTCAGCAGACGGCACTAATCCGGACTGAGGAAGGAGGAGGAGTCGGATCCAAGGGAGGCTTTCAGGAGGAGGTGATGTGCGGTTGAGTCTGGAAGGACAAACAGGAAAGAGCCGGATGAGAAGTGGGCAACAAGAGGAGAGGCCTTCCCAGCAAAGAAGATTGGTGTGCAGGAGCGCAGGGCCTTTGGGAGCTGTGAGCAACTCGCTCTGCTGGAACACATGGTAGGCGTGGCAAGGCACAGGGAGGCATGTGCCGAGGTGGGGGCGGGGGAGCAATGCGCGCCGCTCTGAGGGGTGCTAACTGTGTCCTTAAGTGAGAGCACCAGCGAAGGGTTTTAAGGGAGGGAAAATGGCATCAGAGGTGCCTTCTAGAACAACGAGTACTTTGGAGGGCTGCTGGAGGCGGCGTAGAGGATGGGTTAGAGGAGGATGTTATGGGAAGCAGGGAGACCAGTTAAGATGCAAATGGAGTGATTTAGGCAAGAAAAGATGAGTTCCAACCTGGACTGGGAAGTAGCATTTATAATAGAATAGAGAATGAAAATATAATATATTATAATATAATATAATATAATATATTTATAATATATTATGTGTGTATGTAAATATGTATATCTATGTGTGTGCATGTTTGTATGTATGAATAAAAACTGGAGAGCCTTAGAGAAAGAAGGAAATAAGGAAACAGAAGAGCTTAGAATGATTCCCTTAGAATGAACAAAGGCAGGAAGAGAAGTAGATTTTGGTGGAGGTGGGAAGTTGAGTAGATAGAAATAAGTTCAGGACATATGGGGCCAAGAAGCCCATAGGACATCCAGATGTGGGGTCTGGAGCTGACCTGGAGATACATCTTTGTGATATCCATAAGAGAGTGGGTGGAGCCAGAGATGGATGTAAGTGTTTGGAAGGGAAGACGGTCTCTCACACAGCCTTAAGGAGCATTGGCATTTCAGCAGTCGGTGAAGAGAATGTGAAACTGTAAAAGTCAGTGTTCATGCTGCCTGTCACTGCCAGAACCAGTAAGTTAGAGACAAGGATTGAATCTTTATCAGTGCTTTATTCTGATGGCCAGCGATCTGAGAAGATGGCAGGTTTGTACCCTAAAAAACTCTCTGACATCCCAAGCGGGTCTTTTTTTATAAGAAGAAGAAATGGGTAGGTCAGGGGTTTGGAATTCAGGGCAAAAGTAGGTAAGGGGTTTGCAGTTCAGGGGAAATGCTTAATCAGATAAAAGTTGCAGTCTGGAAATTTTCCTAGCATCGCAGTTATTCTTTATCTGCATCCAGACATTTTCTCCCTGGAGCACGGTAGCTCGGACACCATCTTGACCACTTGCAGTCCCCCAGGGGCACGAAGGTTGAATTGCTTGTGGGCCTCTTGGAGTCAGGGTAGGTCTGGTCATAGATTCCAGTTCCTGGAGCAACAGCTTTCTATATCACTAAGCCTATTAACTATAACTGAAAGCTAAAAAAAATGTCTAACTCTTGAGTTCCTGCCCATCAAAGAGACCTGAGAAGGAAGTGAGGAGAGGCCAGAAAGGGAGGAAAAAAGGAGAAAATGATGCCTCTGAAAACTGAGATGAAGCATGTCACCTGGGATGGGAGAATGCTATTTGAGGGAGAAAGAGGCACTATTTTCATTTGCTTTCGCGGGGAGGACAGATGGTTTCCCCTAAGCTGGCCAGAGAAGGCTTTAGGAAATAGAAGGAAAGCGAGAAAAAGAAAGGACCTTTCAAGATGAGAAATGGAGAGACAGTTGAGTCCATCTCCTCTTTGCTGTATTTTCTTGACTGCTGCTGCAATAAACAGTGCATTCATAGACAGTAAAGCATGTTATTTGATGAAATGTGGAGACTCAGATGTTCAAAATGTGTCTGTTATGTGCTTCAGAACCAGACACACTGGAAATGGAGACCATCCAATGTGATCGTGCTGTCCTTAAAAACGTTCCTTTGATAAACACTAAACTGTTCTGTTTACCAGAAATGTTAATGAGGAAAATAAACAATAGGGTTGTTTAGGCGTATTTCAAAATTGAAGTTGAAACCATAAGAGAAAAG
>PVJD01012576.1:0-38920 GCA_004026545.1 Mormoops blainvillei | reverse complement strand
ATTTATGAAACATCTATTCTCCTGTAAAATATATTTTGTTTTATCTTCACTTTTGTATACTAACTTGAAGCTAGTTCTTTGTGGATGCCTTCAGAGGAAAAAAAGGAAGAAACAAAAATTTGCACCCTCAAATTTTCACTAAAATGCAATTTTACACTAAATTTTTATGAACCAAAATAAGCAAAGAACAGAATAATATATTTTTATCCAAGAAAGTTATTTTTTAAATCAGAAGTAAACTACATATTATTTTCCCTTCCACATGAACTTTAAAAGAATTATTTTATAACAGGATTAAAGCAATATTTTCTCCTTTTGCTTTACCTCTGAGTAGTGAAGGCAGCATTTATTTAACATGCGTGTACCCTTTTCACAGCAGGCATCCAAAATAGCATAATAGTCACAGGTGAATGATAATATTCCCTCATACTTCATTTTTCTATCAAACATTTCTATGACTTAGTGTGCTGGCAAATATAACCCTATCTTATTTTCTTTCATATTTTTCATTATCGATTAATTGACAATAACTTTAAAAAATAGGTTAATAGTCAAACTTTACCAAATAACAAAATTCTTTTGACCACAGACAGGACAAAGAAATCAGCATCTATAAGTACCTACAGAGCAGGATCATTGAAGCATTTGCCTTGATTATTTTAATATTCTCAACAGCTCACTGGGGTTGGCATGAATAACCACCTTTATACAGAAGGAAAAACAAAGACTAAAAATTTAAAAAATTATTTGAAAATTTACATTATCGATAACTGATAAAATTGTAATTCCAACCCAATTCTGTTACTCTCCAAAGATACGCTCCTTTTACAGCTTTACATCTTTGCTGTTAAGAGATTTAAGTTACAAATATTTGAATAGGGCATGAATTCTTTTCTACTCACACACAGGCCCAGAAAACAGGTGTTTTGAGTACAAAGCTGCCCTGTAGGATGTCTCTACCAGCTCTTTAAACAGACCTTACCATTTCATATTTTCTGTTGCCCAAAATATGCAATGACGATGTATCGATGTATCTTCATAGGAGGAGGTAGCACACAAAAGATCGTTCTGACAAAAGGGCGTATGTTTTTGGAAGCCATCTGTTTCTCAAAATTTCTCATGCTCTAATTTGAATTAAATTGGGTCATTAAAATACATGTATAGCACAAAAAGGGAAGGTACATCAATGCCCAAGGTTTCCCCCAAAGTAATTCCACATCCAGAATTTCAATGTACAAATCATTTTGATAAAATGTTCTCTTAAGTACTAAACATGATAGGATATCCTGTTTCAGGTAGTTATAAAAGACAAAGTTTTAGCGGAAAATGAATCTTGAAAGAAGACTGTTTTCGAGTTGTGTTCACATCTGTCCTCCCTGGCCTTTGTAAAGCAAACAAATGAAAGAAAGATGAGGTGATCCCTTTGAACATCACGGAAGAAAAAGCAGCTAGCTCTCTGCAAATGTGTTCTTAATTTAAAGGCTTACTCTGCAGAGATTTTTAAAATCAGACATTGTGCTACAATAAAATGGTCATCAGCTAAGTGTACCACAAGCAACCCAACATCATCTGCTGTGTCCCAGTAGAAGCCATCGTACCGCAGTGCATGTGACACACATGCCATAACCTGGGCTAGACAGGTTCCTGCAAACTATCGATTATGTTGCAAGAATCAGGGCTAATTTGGAGTGTTTATTGAGGTTCATCCTATACTCCCTAAAAAAGGACATTATAAGAATATTCTTCAGTAATATTCTTACTTCTCTATTAAGGATATTCAAAATGGCAGTGAAGAAAGGATAAATAAAAGAAAGTTAAATGAATTGGTAAAAGGATCTATAAGAACTTCACTTTCAATTGGGGCAAGTATGACAGTAGCTTCTATTATTAGAAAGGTCATAGCCTGAAGTATAATCCAAATTTGATATAACTGTTCCTTAAATGATGGCTACTGATTCTCTTGGCAAGGCTGGCTTATCCAACTAAATTCTCTCTGATTGAAGAACCAGGATATGTTATGTAAAAGCCTCCGAGACTTGGGGACACTAACAGATGAAAATCTAAAGATATGCACAGTGTCAGATGTGATAATTCTTTCTTTTTTCTCTAGTCCTGCATCTCATTTCATTGAACATGAGAATAATGGAGTATACTCAGCAGGCTTAAGATTAAAAGAGCTGATGTCCTAGAAGAAGAAAAAAATGTTCAACTCCTTTGTCAGCTCTTGGTACATGGATATAGAAATATTTAGATTTTGAGGAAAAGAAATAACATGTATCAAAGATTTCTAATAAATCTTATTAAGGTAAGTTTAAAATTTTTTAAAAGTTTGTGGATATTTTTACATCAATGGCAAGTAAGAAATTCTTATCAGAAATTCTCAAAATCATAGTAAGACAAATAACAGGAGTTATAATGTCACTGGGTAATGCTATAGATTTGGCATTCAAAACAATAAAGTTCATTATTCTTTAATTTTTTTCAACTAACAGGTTCCTCTAGGAGGTGATAATGACTAGTTATCTGTGTTCAATTTACACAGCCAAACTTCTCGCAGGAATTTTTATAAAAATACTGAAAGAGGTATAAAGTCATAACAGTAGTAGAAACCAAAGTTGCCTATAAAGAGTTGCCCTGGGAGAAAATTCCCCTTAGAAAATTGCCTAGTTTAACTGATTGAGAAATGTTCAGTGTCCAGGGCTGTGCTGTGCAATAAAGTACAGCAACTAGACACGCATGGCCAGTGAGCACCTGAACTGTAGCTATTTCAAATGGAAACATCCTGGAAGTAAAAAATATATCCCGGATGTCATGTCAAAGACTTGAAACAATAATAAGAATGTGAAGTACCCCATGAATAATTTTTGTATTGGTAATATTTAAATAATCTTTTAAAAAATAGCAGGCCGAATATAACACATTAAAATCAATTTCACTTGTTTTCCTTTTGTTTTTTAAAAGTAGTTACTAGAAAATTTTAAGTTACATTATGTGGTTAGCATATTTCTAAGGACACTGATCTAGACCTTCAAATTAGCAACATGGCTAAAAAGAAATTGAGTAAGTTTCCACTGGAAGGCCTAGTATCAAAGACATAGGGCCAGAATCATTGACCTCCCTCCTGTGTAAGATAGATTCTCTGGGAGAACCAGAATTGGTTCCTCCTTCCCGGCCTCCACCATCTGTCATAACCTTCTTCCCCTACATTCACTAATGAAGCCACATCTTCCGGTATTGCAACTTGGCCAAAAGTAAAGACCACAGGCTACAGTCGAGTGAAGTCTTGGATCTCATTGGTAATAGGTAAGGACAGAGACAGGAAAGTCATGACAGTACCCTGTTTGTGAGGGACTAAAAGTTTCTTCTGGCATATTATTCAGAAATAAAATCACCTATTCATGTTAAAAAAGATTAGGTGATAAAAGAAAAGAACCCTTTCCCTATGCCAAAGTAGTAAAAAAAAAAATTTATAAAAGAGAAAGTTTACTAGGGGCTGTATAGATTAATTTCTGTTTCAGCATGTATTCCAAGAGAGAGACAGCACAGAAACATACAGTACAGTAAAGAGAATCAAAACAAATGAACATATCTTGTCCAGCGGTGTATTAGTCTTGGCTAGGTCTTTTCCAATTCAAGAAGGCTATGGACAGATTTCACAGCATGAGACAAGAACATTAATCCATTTAATGTTTAGAGGGAAAAAATGCTTGTGAATATAAAAGAAAACGTAACTCCATCTGGTTCCATAGACACTATGAAACAAGAAATAAACTGACATGACAAGAGAGAACATTAGCTAAGACAAAAATAGAATTGATAGATATAAGAAAATAATTCAGAGAAACTTAAATGAAATTAAAATATATATTGGAAACAACAGCACTGAAGTCGATAGAAACAAAATATTAGTATATCAACTCTCTAATGCTGGCCAACAAGCCAACTGCATCAGAATCACATGGGTTGCTTTTCAAATACACAGACATGAGACCCTAACATTGCAGAGTCTGATTCCACTGCAGTTGAAAATATGTTAGTAAAAGTTCTCCAGGTGATTCTAAAATACACACAAGTGTAGGAAAGACTAATGTGGTAAACTAGAGGAGCTAAATATCAAAGGAGAGGGAAAAATAGAGATGAGAAGGAAAATGACAAATATATAGAAAGCAAAGAATAAAGACATAAATGATCAATTACAAGTTTCTTTGGAAAAGAAATAAGGAAATCAAAACATTTTCAGAATCTTTAAAATAGAGAGATAGGTAGATGTCTGCAGAGTGAAAAGGATTATAGAATTCTGTAGAAAATGAGTGAAAAAAGACACACATCCTGGACATATCTGGGTGAGATACCTGATTGTCAAGGGTAAAAAACAAATCTTTCAAATATCCACACCAAAAAGGTACTTGGAGTTAATTTCAAAGAATAAAAATCATACTTTTTCCAACTGCTTACCAGGCAATAAAGTAATATTAAATTTTTTTATTAAAATAGGCTTTAATCTAAGAATTACAGAACTTTCTGACATTTTATTTATATGCAAAGGAGACAAAAATATTACAGGTATGCAAAGGCACAAAAAAAATCAAATAAAACTTTTTTCCATAAATAGACACCCAATAACATAGTAAAATACATTGTGCTTAAGAAAACACTCAAAAACTGGTAAGTCAGAAATATAATAAAATAAAACTAACAATACCAGATATTAAGGCCCATGACAAATTATGAAAACTAAAACCATATGTTATTGTAACAAGAAAAGATAGATATGTTCTAAGAACAGAACAGAAAGCAGAAGCAAACTTAAATACATATATAGAGAGAAAAACATACATGCATGCATTCAAAAAACATTTACAGAAACTGAAATATTTTCTAGGTACATCTATGTGTAGAGAAAAAAATATATAGAAAGAAAATTCACAAACAAAAAAGCCAGTTTCCTTTGCATGGTGGGAGATTTTTATCTTATTTCACATTACTTTGCCAAGGAAATTTACTAAGGAAAGACTTGTATCACATATAATCAGAAAAGAATAATATATGTCGAAAACAACAATAGAGTTCTTAAAAGTATTTTCCTAATATTATAATTAAAGATGTGCAAAATATTACTCAGTTTATAATACAGGAGTCACTGTGTGTTCTCCAAATGTTCATCAAAGTGTAATGAATGGAAGGGAGTAGAATGTCATAGACAGGTTACAGCCTGATTACTTTCCACCTTCCTTCCTTTAACAGCCCCAACTCCGCATCAGCTACAGCTCTGGAGTCAGGCAGACGCTAGTGCTCCAGGTGGGTAACATTCCAGCTGAGTGACACACTGAAGAACTCCCAAGGTTAGAGAGACTAAACTGATGATAAAAATACAGCTGGAGTCTTGGGGGAAATCCATGGATGCTGGGACAAAAGCTGACTATGGTCTCAAAAACGTACATAAATTCCCTCATCTCTAAACTACAGAGGAAGATGTAGAAAATGGAATGTGTCCCTATATTTACAAAGTTAAACGAATCCAGAAAGCCAAGGATCTCTCCCAGGTTATTGTTTGGTGTTCAGGGTAACCAATAAAGAGGAGTCTGGCAAAAGGAAGGGAAGAAACTGAGTACAGGAAGACTCTGCTAAGCCACGGAAACACCCAGGCATAAAATCAAACCAACTCCGTAACTTCTTGTTAAGATACAACAATTTCAACAATATTTCCCTTTATTTTTAGCCAGTTTAAATCCATTTATGATACTTGCCATCAAAATCTCTTACTACACTTGGAGAAGAAGAGTAGAAATGTTGTGATGTAAACTTTAAAATGTGTATTGTTAAATCTAAATAAATAATGTTAGATTGTATGGGAATGTGTAACACATGTGATAAATAAAGTTTCTTAAAACAGAAGAGACATACGGCAATGAAAATTCTAATATTCACCTGGTACTGAAATCTCTAAACTAAGGTTTTAAGTTTAGTTGGGCAAGTCCAGAAGCAGTTTTAAATATTTCATCTGGGAAGTAAAAGTGGATATTAGAAAAAGTGAATAATGAAAAGTAAAGTTTGTACCATATGAAGAAAGGAGAAAGTAGCAGGAGAATATGATATTTGGGGGATATGTAATTGGCAGCTTATTTTAATATATGAATAAATAAATATGTGTGTGTTTAATCATAAGGAATAACAAAAAAGAAGATAACTATTAATGAAACTGGAAATCAGAGTAAAATTCCTTAGTTGACATGGCTGAAAAGGGAATAATAACTTGATCAATCCAATACTAATATGAAAAAGAAAGATGAAAATCGAATAAAATTAAAAAGTTAGCACTTGTAAATATGGATGCGGAAAACTATAAAGGTAAGATTAGCAAATAATAGCCAACAATTTATCAAAAGGAGTAGAGAATGCAAGGTTCATTCAATATCAGAAAATGTATCAAAATAATTCATTATAGCAAAAATGTAAAACAGAAAACTCATATTAATAGATGCTGAGAAGGCATCTGATAATATTAAGCAGACACAGCTAATAAAACTCTAAGTAGGAATAGAAACAGTCTATTTAAATATAAATAAATCTACTCATCAAAGTTCAATAGCAAATATCACAATTTATTTATAGTTTGGAATCAGCAGAAATGTTCACAGCTGTCATTATTTTTCAACATTATTTGAGATTCGGGCAAATTCAATTTTAAAAATGAAATAACTTATATAAATATTTTAAGAGAGATAAAACTGTCATTTGCTGATAATGCACTTGTATGTCTGGAACACCAAAGAGATTGTACTATTAAAATTACTAAATTTTACAGAAGAAATTCATAGCATGGTGGATAAGAGATATTAAAAAAATCAATAGCTTTACATTATAGTATGAAACTACATTAAGAAACATAACTGGGAAAAAAAGTAAAACAATAACAATCATAATGAAATAGGTGGGCATAAACAACCTCCCAGGTCCCCAGAAAAGGCACATGAAGACACTTATAAAATTTCATTGACACTACACATCTTTAAAAATCACTAAAATCACCAAAAATACCTAACAATATCCTGTCCTGACCAGGATATGAAGCAACTGAAACCGATACAATGCTAGTGTGCTGGTAGGGATGCAAAATAGTATAACCGCTTTGGAAGCAGTCTCCTAGTGCCAGATAAGGTAAAATGTGGTTTACAAACAACCCAGCAATCCCACTCCCTGTTATTTACACAAGAGAAATGAAAACACACGTTCGCATTGAAACCTATATGTAAATATATAAGGCAGCTTTATTCCTAATCACCACAAAATATTTACCACCTGATAAATAAAAAACAAACTGTAACTATTCAAGAGCATATATATTCACGTCATGATGGTGAGTGTAGGGGGAAGAGAGGTGGGTGGAGGTGCAAGAGGGTATAAGGGGAATAAATGGTAATGGAAAAAATACAATGAAAATAAACTTTAAAAATACAAACTACTAATACATGCAACAACATATATATATACTTCAAATACATTATGCTACGTGAAAGTCAGTACAAAAGGCTACATTCTATAGGCTTTGATTTATGTGATCTTCTAGAAAAGGTGTTAAGAGGCTTAGGTGGGGAGACAATTACTAAAAAGGGGCATGAGAAAACTTGGAGGTGATAGAAATGTCCTAGATCTTGATTACAGTGGTGGATATATGACTGTATACTTTGTCAGTTTATCAAACAGCGAAGCTCAAGAAGATGAATTTTCTGAATATGAATTATACTTCAGCAAACCTAACTTAAAAATTTAACTGAAACAATTCTTGTATCTTTGTCACCAACATGCCAAACAGGCTGAGGAAGACCCAGAGAGTTTGGGGCCAGGTGAGCCACGGCCACCACTGCATCGGTAAACACAGGAACCCCCTGGAGGCCAATGTAATGCTGGTGGCTTATGTCATCACAGGATCATCTTCGACAAATATCACCCAGGTTACTCTGGGAAAGGTGGTGTGAGGCACTGCCACTTAAAGAGGAACCAGAGCTTCTGCCCCACTGTCAACCTTGATAAACTGGGGACCTTGGTCAGTGAACAGACATGGGTAAATGCTGCCAAAAACAAGACTGGAGCTGCTCCCATCACTGAAGTGGTGCAATCGGGCTCCTACAAAGTTCTGGGGAAGGGACAGTCCCCCAAGCAGCCTGTCAGCGTGAAGGCCACATTCTTCAGCCGAAGAGCTGAGATTAGGAGTGTTGGCGGGACCTGTGTGCTGGTAGCTTGAAGCAACAGGGAGGGGAGTTCATTAAATTCTCTCAAGGGCTTTTGTCTTCCTGTCTGAATGTAAGTTCTTTGGCGCCTCTACCTGTGTGTCAGAAACCAGCCCAACAGATTCTAGGAGGTAAAAGGCACGAGGACCTGGGCTCCTCTGCCAGCTCCCCTGAGAAAGGAGGTGTGCTAGAGCTGCACCGGCACTCAGAGGCCTCGATCTGTTACCTGACTTGAACTTCTCCTTTATAAAGTGAAAATGATAGCTGTTGGTGGTATGTATGTGTGTGTATAGATAAATGTAAAATAGTTGAAAGGCCAAAAGAAAAAATTTAACTGAAACAAGGTGTGAATAAATGGGAAATCATACAATGTTCTTAGATGATGACTTAAAATCAGAATGTATTAATGTTCTCTAAATTATCATGTAAATTAATGTAATTCCAATTAGAATCCCAGGTCATTCTAGAGTCAGATAAAATGATCTTGAACTTTATACGGATGAATTAATGTTAAAAAATAACCAAGAAAATATGAATAAATGATAAGAACCATGAAGGCCAAATTCTTCAGAGAAGAGCTGAAGAGATGAAGATTGTTGTTGGGGCAAAATTTAGATGACATACTAGATACTAAAATACACTATGAAACTATTGTAATCAAATTAATATAGTATCAGCATAGGAATAAACAGATTGGAATACAACAGAAGGTATGGAAATGGAGTCTAATATAAAAATTAATTTACTGTATAATATTCTTAAAAAAGAATAATTAGTTTATTAAGTGATGAACATGAACCACTTATCTAACTAAGAGGAAAAAATGTTGAGCCCCTATCTCATACATAAATTACAGGAGGATAGAAGACCTAAATATTTAAAAATTAACATCATTATAATATATTAATTTTTTTTAATTTGGGGTAAGAAGCCTTCTGAACCAAAATAAAGAAACCCTGAAGCTATAAACAAGAAGAGAAATATTTAGAATAAAAGTATAAATGATTTATAGAGAAAAAGATACCAGAAATGTTTTAAGGTACACTATGTTCAATAAGATAATATACAGAGAGTCCTTTAAAATTTACAATAAAAACAACTCAATGGAACAATGAGAAAAGGGTATAAGTAGTTCACTAATACGTAAATCTAAATGACCAAAAAAAAAAAAAAGGTTAAACTTACTACAAGTTTAGAAAATACAAATTAATGTAACACTGAATGTCATTACATTATTCATACTGTCAACAATTTAAATGAATGACACACATTGCTTTTAGAATTCTATGGGAAGTTATGATCATACATTGCTGGTGGAAATGTAAATTACTGCAATCTTTTGGAAAGCAGTAAAACAGTACCTGCTTTTTGTGTTTCTTAGCAGTCCTGCTCCTGAGAATATATTCCATAACAGCAAAGTCACCAGTATAGAAGGTTCTTTGTACTTTTGTTCATAATGGCCAAAAACTGGAAATAAAATTACTCATCTATGAAGAGAAATAGAAGAATAATAAGCCCCATGAAATATTACACAAAAATTAGAATGGAATGAATTGGTTTTGTACCAGTTGATGTGGTAACATTTCCACAAGGCACTATTTTTTTAATGTTTTATTCCAAAGTCTTTTTATTAATTTTTATTATTTTTAATGTTATTCGACTACAGTTTTCCCCATTTTCCCCCCATCACGCTCCCTCACCCCACCCATCCCCACCTCCCACACTCAGTCCTGTCCCCCATCCTGTTGTCTTTGTCCATGGGTTTTTTAAACATGTTCTTTGATGACCCTTCTCCTTCTTTTCCCCATTATCCCTCTCCCCCTTCCCCTCTGGTTACTGTCAATTTGTTCTTTATTTTATTGTCTCTGGTTATATTTTGCTTCCTTGTTTGTTTTGTTAATTAGGTTCCACTTACAGGTGAGATGGTATTTGTCTTTCACCACCTGGCTTATTTCACTTACCATAATGCTCTCCAGTTCCACCCACACTGTTGCTAAGGGTAGGAGCTCCTTCTTTCTTTCTGCTGCATAGTATTCTACTGTGTAAATGTACCACAGTTTTTTGATCCACTCATTTACTGATGGGTACTTAAGCTGTTTCCAGCACTTGGCTATTATAAATTGTGCTTCTATGAACATTGGGATGCATAAGGTCTCTTGAATTAGAGTTTTGGGATTCTTAGGGTGTAACCCCAGTAGCGGAACAGCCGGGTCAAAAGGTAGTTCCATTTTTAGTTTTTTGAGGAAATTCCATACTGTTTTCCACAGTGGTTTCACCAGTCTGGATTCCCACCAACAGTATAGTAGGGTTCCCTTTTCTCCACAACCTCCCCAGTATTTGTTGTTTGTTGATTTGTTTATGATGGCCATTCTGACTGGTGTGAGATGGTATCTCACTGTGGTTTTAATTTTCATCTCTCTGATGGCTAGTGATACTGGCACCCTTTCATATGTCTCTGGGTCCCATGTACATCCTCCTTGGAGAAGTGTCTATTCAGGTCCTTTCCCCATTTTTTAATTAGATTGTTTGTCTTCCTGGAGTGGAGTCAAGTAAGTTCCTTATAAATTTTGGAGATCAAACCCTTGTCTGAGGTATCATTGCAAATATATTTTCCCATATGGTTGGTTCCCTTTTCATTTTGCTAATGTTTTCTTTAGCCGTGCAGAAGCTATTGAGGAAAAAGGATGCAGAAAAGCATTTAATCTGATGCTTAGATAGATGGGTAGATGGATGGATAAATTGCATGAGCATAGAGGAAAACATTAAAGGATTTTCTTAAAAAGGTTGTTAGGTATTCACCAGAATTGGAAGGAGGTGGGAAAGTAGGCAGATGACAGAAAAAAGGAGGAAGAAACCACTTGAAAAACTATACTAATTTTAAAAATTGACACAGATTATCTCTTTTATGTAAAATTACACATATAAAATATGTGTGATTCTATGGATGAATGAATGAATAAAAATATTTGAAAAAACAAAATCAGATGTATGTGTATGTCCACTGATATATGGGATCACATATTGTTAAAAAAGATAAGTTTATGTGAAAAAAAATTTCTTGTGTGTATGGGTATTTATTTTTCTATATATTTGAATGAACATAGGGAAAGGTACAGATTGATAATACCAGGCTGTTAATCATGACCCCAGAGGCCTGGAGATGGGTGACATAGGGGAGCATAGAATAAGTAGGGGGCACTGCTGGTTTGTGATAATAAACTCTTCCTCAATAGATCTTTGTAGTATTCAGTTGTTCAAAAAGTGTGTATTATTATTGTAGCTTAAATAACATCAATACAGGGAAAATATATTGTGATGAAGGAAGAAAATAAAATTACTATTTAAGGGTAATGCTTTCAACGTGGCTGGGGGCGTAAGACAGATCCAGGGAAATGATTTATTGTGAGTCCCTGGGGGAAATGTTCATTTATAAATATACACTGAAATCCAAAGCAAACATATTAAGCCTTTGCTTTGCAATAGCCTGTGGACTAGCATTTCTCAAAGTGTGGGTTTCAAATTACCTCCTTTGGGATCACTGGGGAACTTACAAAAAGGAGTATTCCCAAATTCAAATTATAACCCCTAGGGATAAAACTCAAAAATTTACATTTTTAACAAGTTCTCTCATCTCCCAGAGATAATTCTTATGAAAAAAAAAAAAGTTGAGAGACAGAGCTTTAAACCAGGGATTTCAAGAGTTGACAGATCGTAAAAATCATCCATTTAAAAAAATATGATCCAGCAAGTTTGGGAAACACAGCCCCAGGCAATTTGAGCAGAGCCTCCTATAAAACAATTGATATAGCCAAGAAACAGGACCAAAGCTTTACTGTAACATGATTATAATTTTACACGAATATTAATAGTGTTTACACAACAGACAAGGGAAAGTGAGATCACAGGTTGTTTTGGTGAGATATTTATGCTAATATTTCCTCACACCTAAGTGTCTCTCTTTTCACAGAGGCCACCTTATTATAACTATTATCTTCCTCCTAGCACATAACTGATTCCCTCCCCCATCATTTTTGGGCTTTTTGTCATTCAGAGGTTATCAAATGGCAGAGCCAGAAATTTTGTTCCTTCAGTAAAAATTCCTGAAGGGGAGCACCTTGTCCTTTGTTAGCAACAAAATGAAAATAATCCCCAGTTACTATAGGAGCTCTTTGACCAGAGTTTGTATCAGTGAGGACTTATATAGTTTCCCTTGTTCAGCTCTGAGCCTCATGAATGATTAAGCCTAACAGCTCAGTTACCAATCTCTAACTGGTAGACAATAGACTGCAAATTCAGTTTAAGTTCCATCTCAAACTGTGGTTTTGGAGAACTCATTTCACTGTGCCTCAGTGACTTTGTCATATAAAGAAAATGGACTTGAGGAACTTTAGAGATGTATTTATCATCCTTCTGTACTTTTTAAGATATTCACTGTAAAACAGTTCTACAGCAAACGCAATGCTCTTTGGAAATTTAGAGGATTTCAATAATGCAGAGATAAATCATAAATTAGCAAATATTCTGGCTATACTACAGCCTTTATGCCATATTTTGGGGGTTGCCTTTTTTCAATACTTTTAGCTGTGTAGCATGTGATGGGACTCCTGTAGAGAGGCACCATATCTGCATTATAACCTACAAAATGTACAAAATGTTTGCTGGTAGTAGATTTTAAAAATATAACAGAGAAGGCTTGGAGCTTTGCACACTAAGAGACAAAGGGAAGAAATGAGGCATCATTCTCTGTTGAGCATTTGTAGAAATCAGAAAAAGTACTCTGGCCATGCATTTGGTTGGGGCTTAAACCAAGTTTACAGAAACTCTCAAAAAGCAGAGAAACTCATAAAGACATCTAACCCACTTCGGTGTATTTCAATGACCAAGCATTAATACATTATTAAGAATCTGAGAATTTACATGTGGATCCAGAACAAATGACAGCATGTCTGGGTCAAAGGCAGGCTTCCATACCAATAAGTAATGTAATCATCAGAAGAATAACATCATTATCCTTAAAAGTACAAACAAATTTGGTTCTCTGATATCTGTACACAAATTAGCTCAAGTGGATAGTGATAATGCCGGGTCTGTAACTAACGTAAAGTGTGTTTGTCATGTAGAAAAACCGTCAACTGGCAAAACCATTTGTATTATTTAGAGAAATACAACTTAAGGAGAAATAAGTATTATAAAAGCTATTTCACACTTGACTTTCAACATTTACATACTTGTTCACCAGGTATTTGTTGAGCGTGTGCTACAGGCGTCCCAGGGCAGAGGGTCTCCGTAAGAATTCATTCTCAAGGAAACTCAGTAACTAAGGAGGCAGACTTTTAGACGTATGAGGAAGTTAAAAAGAAATAAATAAATTAAAATATGTTTTCATTGGCTAGAAGAGAATTTCAGAAGCTGAAATGTCCTTCATTATAATTTAGTAACCGCATTAAACCTAATAAGTCACACACGACAAAAGCTGCAATATTTCAGGTAACAGAAAGATTACTCCGCATTTAGTAATCAGTAAAGCCTTTACATAATGAAGAAGTGAGGTTTGGTTAGTATTACAGTATAAACAATGATGTGGAGGTTAAAATGTTAGGGCATCATAGGGTCTGCTGAGCTTTGGGGGAGGAACACAGAAATTTTGTGGAAGAAGAAAGGACAAAGAACCAGGAGCCTATGTTCTACGCCCCTCTAATTATGAGACCTGGGGCAGGGGCTTGACATCTTTGAATGCCTGCTTTTGGATTCTAAAGTAGAAATTAATAATATCTACCCTGCCTTCCTCACAGCTTCTTACCAAATAAGTTCATTTACATGATAGTAAAACAAACATTTTAAAGCTTCATACAAATATAGGTTAATTTTCTTTTGGTAATTCTCAGAGATTGACTTACATTTTTAAGATGAATAACCTCTTAGGTTCTCAAAGAAGACTCTTACTGGAGTTCATCTTAGCCATCATGAGACTCAATACTAGTGGTTTCTCTAACACTTACCTGTCCTCTCACCCTCACCAGTTTAACTTTGCCCCTGGAGTTCGGGTTTTTGATATTTTAGTAAGAACACTTTCAAGGGTTCCTACTACCTGTTACCTGACCATGATACTGCATTCTGACTTAAGAAAACAAATTGCAGTCCACTCATGCTCAGTTGACACTGGCTTGGCCCATGCTTAGACATAAAGCCTGCACAGCTCAACGACATCCGATGTGAAGATTACTATAAATAAACCTGCAGTGTAAAGTACATCCTCAACCCCAGGTCATGTGTCTAGGTTTATTTTAAGAATAAAAGGAACCAAAAGAGTTTTAAGCACATGTTGGGAAGGTGGCAAATTACACATACAAAGTTTACATATATTATCTCATGAATAATATATGAGATATTCAAAACACTCTTAATAGGTATTAATTAATTTATGGCATATCTTATTCCAGAAATGAATTAAGGCAGTTTTTAATAAGTGCATACAACATGATAAATTTAGATTTTGAAAAAAGAGAAAATAAGATGAATGTAAAAGGAAAGTAGGAAATATATGATAAACCCAAGAGTGAGATTAATATAGAAAACCATGCCTCAAAGTTGTTTATCTTGGTTAAAGAGAAGCCAAAAATGTATTTGAGCATATTTTATAGCATCCTAAAGAAAAAGAAAATGCAATCTGTTTCATAAATTATAGTTATAATTTTTAATATAACATTTAATCATTTCTTCAACAAATATATATTGAGTATCTACTGTGTGAATGGTAGAAGTAAGTGCAGTTTAATCAGCCACCAGGACAGTGGTGATCAAGGTGGACAAAATTTCTGCCTCTCGGAGTCTGCATACTTGTGAGGGAAACAGATGATACACAAACAAATACATACGATAACATCAACTAGTAATAAATGATAGGGGGAAATTAAGGTACGGAAAAGAGAGTGACTAACAGAGGTGGTGTAGTTATTTTAGAACAGGTAGCCAGCCAATAAAGACCTCTTTAAGGAGGTAACATTTGAGCAGAGACGTGAGTAAAGTTGATTTTATCCTCAGTTTGACAAGATGCTACCGAAGATTTTAAATAAGGAGTGATATGATCTAATTTAGATATTAAAAGAATCCTTCTAGCTCCACAGAGAATGGACTGTGGGCACGCGAGAGACAAAGCAAGGGGAGAGCTAGGAAGTTATCCCAGTAAGAGGCCATAATGACTTAGACAAGACTGACACCAGTGAAGGTGATGAATGATTGGACTTGCAATACGTTGTGAAAGGGGTTTGCACGTGGATCAGAAGTGGAGTGTGAAGAAAAGAGCAGTATGTAGGAAGACCCCCCAGGTTTTTATCTTGAACAAATGAGTGTGGGTCTATTTATTGATGGGAAGATGCATGGGAAAGAAGTAGGTTAGGAAACAAAATCAAGACGTTAATTTTGATATGCCTAGCAGATATCTAAATGAAGATGCCTGAAAAGCATACATTCGAAGAAGGAAAAAGAGCCAAACAAACATATGTAAGTGTCGAGAATGTTTACGTAGTATTTAAATATTAATTTACATTTTAGATAGGACTGGATACGATTCTTAGGGAGAAAGTACAGACAGAAAAGAGACCATGCCTAAGCGCGGAGTCCCAGAGGCCTTTCAACATTCACAAACTGAGGAGGTATTTTCTCTTTACACGTCATCCCCACTAAGGTGATAAATCATTCCAGCTTGCTCAGGAATGCCGGCTTTCCCAGGATGCAGGACTCTGTACTAAAAATCAGAAACGCCCCAGGCACACTTGGCTACGCCGGTGACCCCACGCCCTCAGCCCATCCCTGCCCCCTCTCTTCCCTGCTCTGAGCCCCAGAAGGCTGGCCTGTGCACACTGCAGTTCCCCCAGGCGCCCTTTCCTTTGTCTTCCTAGGGTTCAGCAGATGGGACGCATCCGCAGACTGGGGAGGGGGGCGGGGGAAGGTATGAATATTTATATATTTAGTTCTGCCCATCCCCACCTCTCTGCAAAAAATGACTCCTCTGCATCCGCACTTTTTCACGGACCTAAGGTTTTGCCGCAGGTGTACACTCAGGCCTCGGCTGGTAACGGCTCCCTGCTGGTACCAATCGCCAGGTGCTTCACAGGCCTTTAGTGCTCCCACTACCCTGTACACACTTCCCCAAATAAACAGCCCCAAGTCTCCCTGGTCAAGCCCGATAAGAGGAAGTGACGCACAGTTTGGGACGAGCAGGGCGGTCCAACACAGAAGAGGCCTGGCGTTGGGGGTGGGGGTGTGGAGGAAACAGACAACCAGGACAGAGAGACCAGGAGGACGAAGGATCATCAGTGTTAGTGATTTTCAATTTGGTAATACCTTCCTCTTAAAGGTGTTTTACAGGTTTGTGGGGATATTTTTGGCTCTCATAATAATTGGGAGGGTGCTACTGGCATTCGATGGGCAGGAACTCGGGTTGCTGAAGTCCTCCTATATTCTAGATGGTCCCAGAGTGTCAGTTACTTTGGATGGTCCCAATTATCACAGAACTGCCTCATTTTTCATCAGGCTTTGAAATGCCTGGTTAAACACTCGTATAGGTGGGGTTGGGGGAACAATTTGATCTAAGCTTAGTTCCTATTTTAATATAAAGTATTTTTGCACTGTTTTAATGTACATTTTACCTTTTCAATAAACGTAAATGTTGTGTAAATCAAAGAAAGGTTTTATGGGTTTATTTGGAAATTTAGCTAAGTAATTTATCATTTCAGAAAAATTATGTTATGACAGCATGGTATTTAATTATCCATTATAACAGCCATTTCAGTAGGTAATTCTGTATTTATTGCAAGCTGATTACTATTTGTTTACTCAAGTATAGTTGTGCTTGAGCAGTCATATTAAAGTACACATTATTTATATTATACATTGTTTTTTCTCATATTACATTCGGGTAATTATATTGATTTTTTAGTACTGTGTATGTTGTTAGATGATATCTATGAAATTCACTTCAAAATAGTAAAGGGAATATAAAACATAAATGTTTGTTTTGGAGGAGGTATTGGGTCCAATACAACTGAGAATAACTGATGAGAACAACTGATAAACATGGACATTGAAATCCATGAAAATGATGACCATTTACTAGTAAAGAGAGCCAGGTGTTAAAAATGTTCAGTGAATGAGAAGGAACGGCCAGGACAGTGGCTCTGACAATTGGCTTCACCATCAACCCCCTGGGGAGCCAGTGGAAGTCCTAATTCCCAGGCTGACCACATGAGAATCTCTGACGGTGGAGCCCTGGCATCAGTATTTTTTAAAACTCCTCAGTGCAGCCAAGCTTGAGAACCACTGAAAATTACAACCAGGAGGAACTGAAGGTGTCGAAGTCTAATGGCATGCCATTTAAAAAAATCAGTGTTTTTAAGGATTGGGGGAGGGGAAGAAATGGTCCAAAATTGACAATGGGGAGCCAGGTGAACCCCCTACTCCAACTCTGGGTCTGAAGAAAGTAGCAGCCACCATTGAAAAGACTTCTGGAAAACTGGAACCCTCAGGAGTGACAGGTTCCATTATGAACAATAATTGTAAATACGAGGAGTGAGGTAAAGGAACATTTAAGGAATAGGCTGGGGGTATAGAGATGTCTCTAAGTTCCAAAGGCACAGTAGAGGGACATCGAGTGGCTGGGGAAGGAGGCAAGTTTAAGTCATATTAGGAAACGTACAGAGAGCATGCTGATAACACAAACAAACAAAAAATTTCCAGGAATGGCCAGGGAGAGAGAGAGATGGAATACATGATGGGCTCAGTCCTGACGTCTTTAGAGAAAGATGGGCAACCCATTTTAATTATACCTCCTGTAGCAGATACTGCCCATGCTCTGACAAGAGCCTCTGGGATTTCTTTTGTAGAGGGAATCAAGGCTGATACCAAAGATGAAATGCTAATTGCCCTGACTTATGATGTAAATGCTTCTCTCTCACCTCTGTAAGCCCTTTTCATGCCAAATTTATACTATGCCTCCCAATGCCCTCCCTCACTTAGCCCAGCATAAAAGGAATGCGGGGCTATTGTTCTGGGCTCAGAATCTGGAGTTTGTCTCCTCTGGGCGCGTGCACGTAAATAAAGATCGTGCTCCTAACCCCTCAGTGTCTGGTCGTTTCATTTTTCCGTAACACTTTTACCACTTCTGGTGTCCCACCTCTAGCTTCTTTGTGTTTCTGCCGACACAGGCTGGAACCTACAACTACGAGGATTGCCCTTGACTTAGTGGAGCCACCTGGCAGAGCTGGAAATGCCTGGGAGCTTACACTCCCAAGTGACAGACAGCCTCAGCCGATCAGGGACTAGTGCAGAAACAGGAAGACCTGGCTCCCTCGTCTCCTCAGGAAAAATCTAGGCCTTTGTTCTTATTCCAAAGTTTTCCTGTATGATCAAGCTGAAGTTACCTTTCTCGCTTTGCCTAAAATTTTTCCTTTGCTTGGCTTCTTCCCCTTCCCTGTCCTGTTTCTCCCACTTCGCTACCAGTTTCTTCTTGAAAACACTGTAATAAATCACTTGCTCTTGAGTCCTTATCTTGGGATCAGCTTCTGGGAAACTTGACACAAGACAGCCTCTCTCTTACGGTAGTCAGGCAGCAGTAGGGGTAGGAGGCGCCCTGGGAGACTCCCAGAGCACCCGCTGAGAACGGTATCACTGAGCAAAAAGGGGACAGTGCAAGTACCAGGATGACTAATTTTGATAGATCTCATGGGTCCTTGTAAAAAGAACAAAATTCTCAGTAACACCTTCCAGGGACTCTAGCACCAGTTTGCAGAAGGATGTTTTCTGCATCATCATTCATCATTCAATATAATCAAATGTTGTCATTTAGAAACAAGCAACTGTGTAGGTTGCCTAGACAATGTGGTAGTATGTGTACCCAGCTGTCCCGCAGTCTGGCTTCATCTAGAGGCAGATTTTAGAGGACTCAGAAAAAGACCTGTATCCATCAGGTAATCCCCCTAAAATACAGTTTAAAGTAGCTAAGCTTTTAATAAATATTGAGCGTCAGTCAGTTCAAAGTTATTGTTTCCTGATTAGCATTCATAACAAAATCTAAGTCACTAACTGGGTGAAGAGCAACACATTTTAAGTGTCAGTCAAGGCAGAGCTCTAATTGTCAGAGATTATAAAATGGCATAAATGATGAAGCATATGTATTAAGAATTAATGCATCCAGCTGACTTCCACTGTGCCTTGTCCTCTCCAATATTCAATGTTTTGGAAGCAGAGTTCAAATTAATTGTACCAAAATACTGAGCCTTTGTACTTAAATTCCCAAAACTATCACAACAAGAACAGAGACTTTCTCAACCACTGCTTCAAATTAGGAAATGTGTAGGCTTTGTTTCCTCTCTCCAATAGTACACTTTAAGTTCCAAAGGAAAGGGAAAAGGGGGAAATATGTCCAAAGTATTTAAGTGCATGAATTAGAGAGAGAATGGGTACAAATGATGAAAAAACTACTCTGATATGAGGGAGTATCTTGAGAAATCAAGTGGCGGCTATAATGTGGAATTTTAGATCAATAGATTCCAAGCTTAATACCAACATAATACCAACTTCTAATTACCAGCATGGTGATAGAAAGACATGATTGCAACAATAGCGAAGTCATCAAATTATTTTTCTCCTTCTTCTAGTGGGAAGGCATTCCCAACAGGACAAGTAGAAAAATGATGTTAAGTGTAAAAGTGTACAATGTAAGGTTGCCAAACCTTCAGCTGTCTTGAGAGACAGTCCACTGAAATGAGGGAGCCCCAACAGCAGGGTGGTGAAGGGTGGATTGCTGTCTGTGGAGCTGGGATAGGGAGGAAAGAAACCCCACTGTGGAGTGAGAGGGAGACGTTTCAACAAGACCATTTACCCAGAGAGCTGCACAGGGAATAATCCCCTAAGGCATGCCCAGAGAATGAGAAAATTAGCATTTGGCAGCCCCCTGCAGAGCCACAGTCAGGTGAAGGGGGAACGATCCTCAGATGAAGAACCCTCAGGTTCCTCACTTCCCAACAGGTACTCCTATAGGCAGAACTTCCTCCTTGCTCCTTCCCACCCACTTCAGCACGCAGTTACACACACAAACACACACCTGTGATAGGCCCAGGAGCACGGAATACGGAGGAGAGAGACGAGAAAGAGGAATCAGGCTACAACTGTGAGTAGTCTTTAGCAATCTTGGAAGCCAAGTATAAGCGGAATGCTGGGGTTTGGGAGAATTTTTCAGTAACAGTTGAAATAAATGAAAAATGTGCTACCCAAAGTGAGCACAAGTGATTAAAGTGCCACTTGTTGTCGACATATTATCATCTCAATAGACTGAAATATGCCAGCCAGTATCTATTACTAGTGATAATAGAAAAAATGTCCTCTTTTTACAATGCTGAGCTGCAACCTTGCAATTCTGTAAGGGTCTGACCTCTGTCAGTAACCTGAACTTCAAAAGATTTTGACCTTTCATCCCTTTGAGCTTTTGTTAAAGAAAAAAAAGTTGTGTAGCAGCAAGAACTACACTGGCCTAGTGTCATTCTGGCTCTACCATATACCAACTTCATGATTTTGGGCAAGTTTCTCTCTTTTTCAAACATCTCTGAGCCTTAATTGTCTAAAATTTGAAATGGGTTGATAATACCTATTTAAATAGTAAACACTCAAGCTCAAGAAATATTTGTTTTCATCGCACCCTTAACCTCTAGACCAATTTTAAATGCTACATTTTTCAAACAACGGACATACACTGCACTGGTCTCTGCGTCATCTTTTTAATCAGTGAGTTATTTCCTTTTTAATCATGCTAAACAAGTGAACGATAATTTCCCTCTAGGATTTTTTTTTAAGTTTACATCTTTAAGTGATATTTAACATTTAGACAGCTATTGTGCTGTCAACCTAGAGTTTGTGTAATTTAGACCCTGATTCACTGGAGCTCGTTCAGTCAGTGCCTCACAGCTTTTGCGGAGCAGGAGTGCATGACTGAGGTGTATGCTTTTTCTGTGTGCGTATTTGTCTTCCTGCACTGTGACTTGGGTTAGTCCTTCTGATTTTTTTTTTTTAAGATGACAGTATGTTTGCATTTTGGCCTAGCTCAGTTATAATAAATCCTTGCTCTGTCCCATGACAGGTTTTCTTAGGCCGCCTTACAGGTGTCCTCTACCTGTCAAATTTACAATGTGAATATCTGGATTTTTCTTCTTACTTTCTTATGGCTTATCTTCCTCCTAGTTTGGGGTGGTGATTGTATCCTGACCCTCAAAGTCTCTAATTTGCATGCTCTTAGTAACCTTACAGTTAGCTGCTGTCCACAACAGTGCCTGAAGTCTATAAGTAGTTCCCTGTAGCAAATCATATCTATAAACAAAAAGGGTAAGTGAACATGTTTAAACAGGTTGTCTCAGAAAGGACCTGTATAATTTATGGAGAATAGAAATACTGCTTACCCGAAGCATTTTCTCATCCCACTAATGCTACAGCTTGGCTTCATTGTCTAGGACTGCTTTGCTCAGGTAAGAGATACACGAGGAAAAAAGTTGTTCAGGTATTCTTCTGGAATCTATAATCTACTTCTTTTTGCATCTTTATATGAGTATAAATAGCTCTGGACCACATGTCTTGAAATTCCCAAAAGGAATCTTCTTTGAGCTTAGGCAACTACATCGTAAGTTATGCCTGTGCCTCAGTTTCCCTCATCTGTGAAATGAGGATGATAATAGCAATCTCTTTCTTAAGGTCATTCATTGTGAACATTAAATGAGTTAATTAATAAACAGTGCTTAGAATAATCTTGGCCCTCAGTATGCACTCAGTGAGTGTTAGTTATAATTTTTTCACTCCTTCTATAACCTGGTCAGTGCCTTCCTCATCCCCTCCACAGCCTATCGAGTTGACAGAGCAAAGGAAGGTGGAGGACCGAAACCAAGGAGGCAAGATCGGTCCTGTTCTTGGGTTCACTCGCCTCAGGCTGACTGTTGCCTTGGGGTATTTTGTTTCAGTCCAATGTTTAACCACGTGTGGCTGTTCATTACTCTCCTGTCCCCCTTTGCCCCATGGACATCCCATGTATCTCCGGAACCTTATTTCCAAAAATAAAACATGCTAATTTTACTTTCTAATTTATCATCATGGACACAGGGATGAAGCAACAAATTAGGAGGAACCAGAGCTAAAAGGAAACAAGGTGTGAACATGTAAGGATAATAATAAGTGAAAAACCACTTTCCAATACCAATTTCCATTGCTCATTGCCCTATATCTCTCTTTTTCAGTCATAACCGTGGGAACAGCTGAGAGGTTTATTAGAAAGCCAAATAGATGCTCTGGCTTCATGGATGACATTATGTTCTGGTCATTAAGGGAGGAGCACACCACTCCCAGCTGCAGCAGACATAAACTGAAAAGAGTATTGCCCCAGATCTAACCTATTCAATAAACACATATCGAATACCCAATATGTGCACTGAGGTATGAAATAATAAACAAAATACAGTAATTTGTCTTCAAGTAGTTAATGATCTAGTAGGAGAAATAAGCTAAGTATGCAAATAGCCTTAATAAAAGGCAGAAAATATTAAGTGTCATAGGAAACACATAAATAAAAATCCAGGAAAATCTGAAAAGTGTAGTCAGTTCCCATAAATCTACCATGAAATTCATTTGTGTGTGTGCGTGCGAGTGTGTGTGTGTGTGCGTGTGTGTGTAAGAATCTCTACTGAAACAGCTACCTCACCTTCAGATAAAAGCTAACTAAGTGCCTGGTCTAAGCAAGTCCCTGTTCTGGATTCTATGTTAGATGCAAAGGTTCACAGGTGACCTATAATCTTGTTAGGGCAAGATCGTATAAGGCATACGATCATATAAAAGGTTGAATGTTAAAAGGAACACTGGAACACAGAGAAGAAAGTATTTCTAGTTCCAGCCCACTCTCAGGCCTCAAGTGGTCTACTGCCAACGCTCTGCAGTGGCCTGATTGCTTTTGCCCTTTCCTCTGGCAGTGTCCCCTTCCTCACAATGTGGCCAGAATGATTTTATAATGCAAAAATCAGATCGCAGTTCTTCCCTGTCTATGGCCCTTTAAAGGCCTCCCACTGCCTGTGGAGTCAAACCCAGGCACTGTTCTATGGCCTACAGAGCCAGGGGTTGGGGGGAGGCCCTGGGCTTGCCTTCTTCTGTATACTCAACTCGCATTGCTTGTCCACGCCTCTGTTTCTACACTGGCCCCTTGCCGGTCCTTGGTCTTGTCAAGCCTCTTCCCTTGTCAGCCTCTTTGTACTTGTAGTTCCCTTTTCCTAGGACTGTCTTCTCTATACTCTAATCAGAGTTGCACCTGGATTTTAGCCTTGCCTTTTGAGAACCCAAATTTGAGAACCCAACCTGGTCGGAAGTGGCTGCCAGTGCCCCTTCCTATACCTCAGTCATTGGCTTGACCCGCTGCCAGCCTTTCTGGTGCTCTGGGACGGAGCTTTGCCTTCACCATCCTTAGGAGGGATCTCAGAGCAGGTTTCTTAAGTCTCTTATTGGAGGTAAAGCAGCCACATGCACCATCGCCAGGGCAGTGATTTAGATAATGTCTTGTCAATGTGTGAGGACACAAGGGTTGGGTATGAAACCTATGCTCTATTTCCAATGCTTTCACACATTTCCTGTGTGGCCTCAGTCAAGTTACTTAACTTCTGTCCTTGTATTGCCACAGGTCCACGCTTCGTTCCTTTATTCCTCCATTTCTTCCTCCTGTGTGTGCGTACTGAGGGCCTACTCTATGCATGGTACTGTGCTAGCCCCAACTGTTAAGTATAAATAAGACACCCACCATTTATGCTTTTAGGAGCTTAAATGTGAACACAGGAGATAAACGTGAAGCATTTTTATCCCATGTACTGATGGAATAACAATCTCCCTCACAGGCCACTGACTGGGTGAGTCTTCTGGATAAGGGAGAAAATAAATACTTGACTTTTTCCAAATTCTATTTCAAAGACCAGTGGAAAAGACCACCCTTCCCAGGAATTTAAACTGGCTCAAGGTACAGGAAAACTGTCATTGCAAAGCTTCCCATAATTGGTTATTTTGCTTGTTTCTTTGTTTTCTCTAAAGAGTAGAAGGCTTTATGTGAAGAGGCACAGTCACGGGTCCCACTTTTTGAGTACTTCTTATGAACTGAGAAGCATCTGAGCATGCTCTAAAAGCAGGCCTTAAATGGAAGAAATGTGTCATCTATCTGTACCAATCAGCATCTTCACTAAGAAGTAACCTGTATAGATGAAGTTAGATTAAGGGGGAAAGTTGTTTTTCTTTAATATGGACATGAGCTAAGTCTATGAGAATTATTGTTTTCTCCTGGAGGGGGTATGTTTATGCGTGTGTGTGAAGTGTTCCAAAAATTCCTACCAAAAGATTTAAAAAAGAAAGACGAAGGGGAAACTCTGCTAAGGTTAGCTGCCTTGAAATGAAAAACCCTCTCTGGGTGGTTTTATAGAATGCCTTCATGGTTTTATTTCACAGACCTCATATTTTAAGAAACATCCCACTGGTTTATATGCTTTCGCTAAATCGTGTAGATAAAACAGGCAAGAATTATAAAGCAAGATCAGCACTTCTGAGTAAGGAACTGAACAAATAAATCAAACTTTACCCAGGAGAGTCTGAAGAGAAGATCTTACTCTCCCAGGTTTAGAGGGCAGACCCCAAGACTGGAAACCCGAATTATGAATTAAGGTTGCCTATAAAGAAAATCTATGTGAAATTCTTTCTTGAACTTTTGTAATAGTGATATTTCACATAGAGTTTCAATATGCTTTTCTCCTGTACAATAATTCCCTCTGGTAATCCCTAGCTCTTCAGAAAGGTGAGCTACCCATGGACAGCCTTTTGTTAGTAGGATTGTGGGTAATTAGGTTAAATACAGGTCAATAAAGAGAATGGTGGCCTTGCTCCCATCACCCCTTACTGGGCTTGCAGCCAGTACCAAAGGAGGAAGTGGTCCCAGCATCCCACAGCGGGGGCAAGGCATTGCTGAGAGTATAAAAGAGGAGCCCTTGATCTGGTGAAGTCAATGCCAAGTGAATGGGGTTCAAAGTGGCCACGAGCGAAACACTCCTTTTCCACAAATGCACCAGAGGCAGGAGATTCTCAAAGGGGTGAAGATGACATTTAGGATACAAGCACAGACACAAAATTGTAACTGTGGTGGATATTTCGAGAGAGAGCCCAAGGTACTAAGACAGAAAATAATGGAGAAATTAACTTAATTCTCAAGGATCTGAAGACTGACTAGGATTTATCAAGCTGAAGAGGAGCACACCAAGAAGAACACCCCTCACACTGGGAAGAACAGGGTGAAAGCTGAAACAGGGTGGTTGCAAAACTGAAAGAAACCCCAAATGCCCAGACTGGTCACCCTGAGACAGGATGAGGCTGCTGTAGCTCGTGGGGACCAGTCCTATAAGGATTTGTAGGGCAGTTTTAAAGGTCGAATTTTATTCTAATGCAAGAAGGTTGAACATTTCCTCTAGGTCTCTAAGCCTAAGTGTCATTAACAATGGGAAGGAGTGGATTAATGTTATGGCCTGCAATAGAAGGAACACACAGTCTCTTGAGCAACCAGGAAGAGAATGTACACTCTGAGAATGATCATGAAGGGCTGATATAGAATTTATAGGCCAAGAGAATGGAGCAGAGTATTTCGACAAGAAGAGAACACTCACAGTCAAAAAGATGACAGTGATCGTTGTTATCATAACAAGGATAAGCCAAGTCTATCTATAAGGCACACTCATAATTCCCCCTCCCACCATAATTATTATTTGTCCTTGTAAATATCTCAGTTAAAATTATTTTCTTTTCAACGTGATATGTAATTAATTATTTTTAAGACAAAGTAAGATTTGATTTTCTTTGACAACTATATGGCAGGATAATTTCTATTTTTATTGCCCAACCACTGAAATGCCTTCAATATTGAAGTTCTACTCATTAATCTGAAATATTTTTTCAAGGAACAAGGGTTAGATAGTTTTCTTCTTAACTATGTATAAGCCATATGAGTATAGACGCAATTAAGAAAAAAGCCATAATTCATGATTTCCTGCCCACTTGTCCTAGATTTATGGACCACCTATAATTTTTTAGAGTAACTTAAAATGATTCGTGTCAAGTTAAAGCTTTTGTTCTAGATCACTTTTATTCAGAAAAATAAGTCTCTGAGTCAGAAAGCTTGGAGCTACAAGTGACATAAAAGTAACTATAAGTCATTTAATCAATATGGGTGCACAATTGTACATAACAAAACAGGTGGTTCACAGCCCAAGGACCTCTGCAAGGTCGTGGGTACCCCCTACCTTTCTGTTCAGCCACACACAGGACATCAGATACATGGAAGCAAGATGGTGATAGCATCTCCAAGCGTCACATACAGACACATCAGCACCTATACTAGAAGAGAAAGACTTTTTTAAAGTCTCTTTTTACTGGGAAGAACGTGTCTTTCCAAAACTCTCTAAAGACAGTCTTTTCTCCATCGGCCAAATCTAGGTAACATATACATATATAAATAAGCAATCCCTAGAAAGATAGCTAGGATTAAAGTGATTTTTGAAACAGTTGTGATTTATGTCCCAAGGCCTGATAAATTGCACCTTTCCTGAGCATAAGGGAAGGTGAAAGCTGGAATAAAACTGTTAATTTCCTTGAGGGGAAGGAAAAGAAGGAGACAACGTAGGGAAGGGAGAAAGGCAGAAAGAGAATAATTCTGAAATTAGAGGTCCTGTTTAAAAAGGTGAAAGCAGAGTGTAGTAAAACAAACAAGAGGGAGCTCTGTATCTCTAGACACGAAGGGGCAAGGAGAGTGGCCACCGAAATCCAGAAGGAGGTTATGTTGATAGCCCTCCTCCTGAACCGAGGTTCCCCACTGGCCACTGTGCCCGGAGAGCCAGAGGCAAGCGTTGATATTTGCCTCTGTCTCCTGTGGCAGGGTGAGGGGACTGGGCGAGGGTTGATTTGCACTTGCAAACCTAGCATACTCAGGAGAACCATTGACTAAAGCCATTCTCCCTGTCATTGCAAGTAAAAACTATGCAACATATGCATTTTTAGAGAAAAAAAGAGTTACTTTTAACAGGAAGGGTTTTTCTTTTCCCTTCCTTTTTCTCTTCATCTAACTCAAAGTATATCTATAACAATGGTTGTTTCATTTAGTTAGTGACAATTTCTTTTTGCCTCATCACTTAGCAATATGTTAGCAAACGATGAACATGGTTATGCACACAGGCTAAGAAGGGGGAACGCAGTACATCCACTGCACCTTGTACATGTTGGACAGAAGACCTTCGTGGAAGAGTCACGGGAGATGAGGCAGGTGAGGAACGGTTTGATTAAACTGTTAACGAGAGTTTACGTTTTGAAATGGTTTTCAAAGGTCTTTCCAAAACCCCCAAACTCTTAACCAACACAGAACAATGTTATCTTATTTTTGCCCCCCTGGATATCTCCCCAAATTGTTTACAAGATCTTCTAGTATTCTTAAGATTAGTTCAAATTTCTCTGTCCTCCAACTCCTGCAGCGCCAGCAGGAACCAAAAGACAGAAAAGTACATAGCAACCCGAGGAAAAACAAGCAAAACCTGAAGGTGTTAACCCTCAGTTCTGTATCCATCCAACTCTTCCTTCTGCTCTTCGCTGCTCTGATACTAGGACAATAAACTCCAGACAATGATGCACACCTCCGTCTGAGCTCTGTCAACTACTACGCTTGACTTTCAAGAGCCTCATTTTGTCTTGCTTCAGACTGAACTACTATAGCACATTTTGTACTGCTAATATTAAGGTGCATGTACCATGCTTAATCAATTGACTCCATATTTTAAAACATGATGGTTTTAGGTGAAAGATCCAGAGAATGAATAAAATAGTTATTCAGGCCCCATTATGTGGTGCTAATTGATTTTTAGTACCTCTTTTAAGCCAAAGAAATTTAAATGGGTTAATTTGGGATAGTTGTTAGCAACACTTAATCTTTTCATGCCTGAAATTCATGCTTTATGGCTAAAATGAAGAAATCACTTTGAAACACTTGGTATCAAATAAAATGTAAAAGATAAGCTGGACTTTGTTTTAAAACACTAATTCTCTAATAGTTATTTGAGTCTTTTTGCTAATAAAAAGGTGAGATAATCAGTCCACAAATGTGAGATCCACAAGAAGAGATACTTTTATGTTTGTTCACTAATGAATTCTCAGTGCTAAAAACAGTGTCTGTCCCATCATAGATTCTTAGTTAATATGTGTTGAATCCTGAATGAATAGCTAAAGCCCCAAAGGCTACCAAACAATTTAAGTATCAAAAATATAGTTAGCTTATTTCACGTGTTAAATACTAAAATAATATAAATAATAAGAACTACATTTTTTAATATTTACTCTTTACCAACCTAAGCTAAGTGTTTTATTCCTAACACATTATTGAATTCTTATGAGGATTCAATGCTACCATAAAATAGGTAGTAAAATTCCATTCATTAGATGAAAAAGTTGAGATATACAGAGGCTGATATTTCATGAATCCCACATTTACATTATCTATCTCCAAACTCCAGTCCCATAAGCACAAAGCTATACCTTATATATATAAGGTATATGCATCTTGAGTCAGAAGCCTCTCCTGAGATAGACCCAGAAAGCTTTAGATTTGAATGTCTATGAAGCCACTTTCCTCTGAGTAACAGTGCACAAGTTATTTAATTTCCTTGGGCCTCAGGTTCTTTTTTTTTTTTTTTTATCTGTAGGATATATTTGATTACTCTATTTCATAAGGAATGTATTAGAATTAGATGGGACATTCTTGTGAAGTTGCCTAGAACATAATCACAAAAACACAATGAAATAAGTTAAATTATTATATTGTGAAACAAAAATGTGTAGAAATGTGATCTACATAATTCCAACACTGAAAACACTTATTGTCATGTGTTTTTTGTTTTGTTTTTGTTTTTTGGGGGGTGAAGGTGAAAAAGATATCTTATTTCTAGGACCCTAGGGTGTACTCTCCCTTTCACTTGACAATACAGAGCTCTTTCTAGTCAATCTTCAAGACCCATTCTCAGAGAATGCTAGCCACTGTTGATAACTAATCGAGGAAACATGGGAAGTCAGACTGACATTCTTGTTTCATACATTTATAGCTTTATTTTCAGAGCCCAAGGAGTGCACAGAAAAATAAAGAAGAGAACATTACCTGCTAATTACTTTTTACTAACTCCTAGTTACTAGCTCTTTTTGTTTATTAAACTTTCCTTTTCTTCATAAGACCAAAGACATTTTCCTTTATTGCTTAATTTTTCCATATTATAGGTGAGTACAAGACATTCTCTGGGAACTATCCTCTCTGTTCTACTTGAACTGAAGGACATTTTTAATTACTTAAACCTTTCCATTTTTTCTGAGAATTATTACATACCAGAGTAGAATGGATACAACACCTAAGTCAATGTTTGTCTTAGTTCCTCATTTCCTTGAGGGCTTCCACCTAAGGGAAGGCAAGCGATGATGGACAGAAAAAAATAACCACCACCACAAAAAGAAAGATCAAGAGGAAGGATAAATTAGCATACCCCTTAGGTTGTTATTTTTAGGAATTATTAGCTTCTTATAAATCTCTGGCAGATAGCAGACCAAAAAAGTGATGTATTGATATCATGGTTAGAAAAGAAAATACTAATGGGGAGAGGAAGGCATAAAATGAAAAGAACTTCCAGGTGACAACTTTTTAAAAGTGTCTGCGTATGAACCAAACAGATGTAACGCAGGACTCCAGGTGAGACAAAGGATAATGCTCTAAATTTGACTAAGACAAGAGGGTAATTCTAAGAACACTTTCAGAAAACACATTGGGTTAATGCACTGTTTCTCAACTTAGACTGGTCGTGATGATCACCCGGGAAGCTATTTAGAATCCAGGTGCCTATGCTCCCCCTAAGGCCATCGGACTCTGCATCCCTGGGAGTGGGACCTGAGCACTCACAACTGTTAAAGCTCTTGGCGACTCCCATGAGCCACCAACGATGAGAACCACTGGGCTGAGCAGGCAGATTCAGTGCACGATTCCTCCTGTCACTTTGAATTACACCAAAATTTTAATAGGCAACGTCATTATTTTTCAAAGTGACGGTAAGTGACCAAGCCCATTTTCCTGCATGAGTTCACTGACTGAGTTTCCAAGTCCATTGTCAGCAGAACTGGTGACAGTGCTACGTATAAGAATTAAACTGCAGCTCTGATTGCGTCTCCCGAGTGGCAGTCTTAAGAGACAAGGGGCTGTTGGATGTCTGTACCTTCCCTCAGCTGGTGAAAACCTAGACCTCTGAGAGCAGCTGTAGGTAGAGCCTGTCCATCCTCTTTCCAGCTGCCCAAGGAAACACTTGCCACCCCAAGCAGCTGTCCCCAGGGCATGAGTGAATTAACCTCTACCAGGGATCACCAACAGCTGCTGAAATTAGCTGCTGGTGGAAGGGGAAGGGGTGGGTGGGGCGGGGGGTTCTTCTGCAGCCCTTGACATTTCCCTGGGGGAACACATGGTTACTTCCCAGTGTTAATGTGGGTGGACGGAACACAAAAAGGAAAAAGCTTGTGAAACAACTACAAATAAATATCTACAAATATAGTTAATAATTAAGAAGGACACACTTGGACAAGAAGCTATGAGTAGATTTCCATTTACTTGGAAACTTAAAAATCTGACATTTTAAAAAAATGTCTTGAAACACTAAAATATACTTCACATTCACAGGACTAACTAGCTTATTCTTTTCTCATCCATTGTTCCTTTTTTAGAAAATCTGGGAATTAGCAAACTTTCTTATTTGTACTCATCAGGTTTTATAAACATGTGCTAAGGCCTTTCATTTTTTGGTTTTTGTTTTTAAACTACAGGTAGTGCTGGGGGAGGGGTGGGGTGGAGGGATTGAGCAAAAAGAACAAAGGACTCATGGACGTGGTCGACAGCGTGGTGACTGCTGGTGGAGAGGGGTGCAAGGGGACTAAATGGTAATAGGGAAAAAAAATACAATGAAGATTAAATTAAAAAACAAAAAAGGTTACTTTAAATGAGTGCATATTTCTCTCAAACAGAGGCAGTTTGCATATTTTTAAGATTCAATTTTAGCGAATTGGTAACTACATTCGAAAGTGTTAAATTCTGGAGCTTAAGACATATATTTTGATTTCTCTGGCACCTGGTGAATGTTGCTAAGTAGTGGGTGTGAGGAAACTTCACAATATAGAAGGTACCAATGTCTTATACCTATTTTAACACTTAATTTTAATCTGTTACTCAGAGTCGAATTTAGCGGCGGGCGCACCAGGTGTGTGCCCTCGGCCCCAACTTCTGAAGGGCCCTGCAAAACCCCAATTTTACACTTTTTTCTAATGACACCAAGTTTGGTTTCATATGTGCAATTTGAATTACGTACAAGTTTACAATCGGCGGTAAAACCTGATAGTATGTTTATATTCGCTTATTTTCATTTTTTCATGACTACGCTGCACAGGCCCCGCGTGGCTGCACTACCGCTCATCGGAGCAATAGAGTCATATCTGCTGCTTTGCACGTACAAAGGCTCCTCTGCATGCAGACTTACGATATACCAAATACGCAGGGATGTAAATTAGTTTGTGGATATGTACTTGTTTCATTTACAGCTTTAAAAATATGTATTTTTAAACATGTATTTTTATTTTTCCTCTCTCTTTTTTATAAGGGGCCCAATATTATCTTCTGCACCCGGGGCCTCAACCGACCTTAATCTGCCTCTGCTGTTACTCCCATGAACAATGTTCTTACTTTACTCTCTTGCTCATAGATTTTTACACCTTTAACATCTTATAGCCTGAGTTTATCACATTTTTAGTTTATTATCTTTTTAGTTCAAGATATGGTAGGTTAACCAACAGAGTTGTAGTTAAAAGTATAAACAAAGCATAGTTTTAAAGTAATCCCATAACTTCGTGCACTTTTATGGTTCAAGGTCTATAGATTCAAAATGACACCGATTGATTCTTTTCTATCTGAAAGCCTCAGATGTATCAGTAAGGTTGCAAATACAGTATTTTAACTCCAACACCAATGTCTTTCTGAGATTAATTTTCTCCTCAAGGTAAAACATACTTTTAATACATTCTTATTAAGATTGTCCAAGAGAGAAAATATATATACAAATACACCTTTGAAATAAAGAAAGGCAAATTTAGGGAGAATCTAGAGAATTAAAGAAATTTCAAAGAAGCATAATGTAGATAACCACAAGGTGGAAACTGGAACAAACATGGCACTAGGGAGGAATAAGAAATATATTAGAACAATTTCTGTTACAAATTGCAGAACTCAACTCAAAAAATGCTCTAAGCAAAATATTAAATATTAATACTTAAGAAGTACCCATTCCTAGTTGAATCACGTCTTTGAAAGCTATCTTTAGAAATCTGATTCTTCCATTTTCATCTCCCTTTTCCTTTGTAGGCCTTCATTCCTGGTCAGGATCTATTAGGTGAGGATAAAGGTTACAGGAAGATCTACGCAGACATAGTACCAGCTTAGCCATCACACAGGAGGGACAGCGCCTCTTTCAAATATATCTACTCTAGGGACTGAATTTCACTGAACCAAACTGAATTAAATGCCCTTCTCTGAGCTAAACTATGGCCAGGAAATGTATCAAAACACCTAGGTTACCTGCTGACTCCTGCATCTGGAGAAGGATAGAGTCATTTCTACTGGAATCACATGAATGAAAGTGGAGAAAGGTTTGTAACCTGAAAGAAAATCTCTGAGTTACAGACAGGAACATACATATGCATGTGTGGGGGCAGGCATACACACACAGAGACACACAGACACCTGTGTCATTTAGCACCACATAGGGGATCCTCGAAATAGGATAATTCAAGGAAGATTTGATAAAGGGCTATTTACTTAATAAAGATGTGGGCAGAATGTAGAAAGAAACACAGAGAATAGGAATAAGGAGACAACAGTTACCAGAACCGAGAAGAACAGAGTCTTTCAGGATTGGTCAGTTTGAGAGAAGTAATAGCCTCTGTCGAAGGAGAGGCAGCACAAGCAACTTGGCAAAGAGGAAGCCAGGAGAACAGGTACCCCAACCTCTTCTCCCTCCCTCTGATCTCTGCCAGGGATCCTCACTGGCCAAGCCCAACAAGAAAGCCAGATGGCGAGGGACCTCCCAAGGCAAGATAAAAACAAGAGAAAGTGGGTCTGCCAGAGCAAATGTAAGGTATTTAGCACATTTAATCAGTACAAAAAGATAGTTTATGATAGTGTTAAGTTTTAAATGTATGATAAAACAAATTCCATTCTAATAAATAGCATGGAAATAAAGATATCTGTACAACTTAAAGGAAATCCACCCTCAACTCCATAGAATCTTTAGTCCCAACATTTATTTCTCTCTCTACTTTCCCTCATAGCCAAGTTTCTTGAAAAAATAGTTAACGTGCCCTACTTCTATTGTACTTTCTCATAGTTCATTTATTCCACAATAGCAATTTTGCTTTCCCCCCTACACTCTGTAGCTGTGGTTTTCAAAATACACTCCCCAACAGCCTTAATATCTCCTGGAGACCTGTTACAGATGCCAGTTCAACAGACCTCATCCAAGATCTGCGTAATTGAAAACTCTGAGAAGCTGGGGCTTAGCAATCTGTGTTTTAGCAAGCCCTCCCGGTGATCCTGATGCAAGCTTAAGTTTGAGAATCATTACACTTCAGAAACAGCTATTCCTAAGATTCCAATGGACTCTGCCATGCTAGAATCCAGGAACATTTTTCTGTCTTCATCTTTCTTGACCATGACTTTTTTATATGAGATTTGACAATGTGATATGATCTCTTCTGCAGGAGAAATCATATTCTTTGTTCTTCCATACTCCTAAAGTCCTAAAGCAGAAATATCCATCCTTAGAAATATCAGGATGAAAACCACTGTCTGCATCCCCGCTCATTATATCCCAAACCTTCCTAATACCAGTGAGCACCTGACTGATAATAAGCAGAATTAATGAAGTAAAAATGGCACTTCCCATGGAAACTACCCCCCCCCCTTTTTTAAGTTGCCTGTCTGCAAGCTTTATTTTGTGTTGTTCCTCTCTCCTGTTTCTTACCTGCACAGAACTCAGTGGGACAGTGCAGGAAGGTGAAACCTGTAGTTTTCACCTTCCAGGTGTGCCTGCTATTGGGAGAATAGTATATCCTGCAAGACCACCACAGGCACCTTCCTTCTGAACAAGATGTCCCCAGCTTCACTCCAACCATCCTGGTCCTTCTCTGAGCCGGACCATCTGTCAACATGGGGCAGCTTTGAGCTTCCTTCTCCCTGTGTCTGCTCCTCTTTGCGCCTCCTGAGCCAGTACCCTCCTCCTCTGTTTTGGACGGAATGTCTAAAAGAGTCTTCTCAAGAAATGCCAGCTCATCCTTCTAACTAACCTTTGGCAGCACCCTGTCATCTTCAGCTTCTTCTCTGGCCCCATTTACAGCCTCCTCCAAGGAGAGATAGGCTGCAGAGCTGAGTTTACTGGAGGCCACAATGTCAGTTCGGTTGGTCACTCGAGTCCTCCGTCAAATCAATGACTGTGGTCTTGCTAATGTTGGTTTTGACTCTACTTCTTAGAAGGTTATCTAAGACACCCTTCTCATTGACAAGTTTTGGCCTAAAAGCTATGTCAGAGCCCATATGAGAGTTGTTCTCCGAGTTGTCCAAAGAGGTTTCTACATCAGGGACTTGACTTTGCGCAGGCTCACTTGGAGAGGTCCTTGTGTTGTCTGACCCGTCCTTGACTTTCTCCTTTGGGGCAAGATTCAGGCACTTAAAGGGCAGCCAAGCTAGGTTTCAGGCTTGATCCCTGGTCAGGGCATAAACAAGAGGTAACCAGCCAATGCTTCTCTCTCTCCCCTCCTGCCCCCTTTCCTCTCCCTCATGTACTAACTTCTTTACTGGAAAAGCTTCTCTGTCTTGGCAATCCATTGCTGTGGCCGCTCCCCTGGCGCCTGGAGCCCTGCGCTCTGACTCCTCCAGCATCATTCCAGTGGCAGCACGAGGTCCTTGGGAATTTAATTTAGAAGCAAATTTATTCTAGGCATCAACTGCTCCTCGGTAATTTAATAATTAGAGGGTATTCTGACTGTACAAATCTGGGTCATATTTTTACTGCTGGCATTGTGTTATCTGGAGCATTTTTATATTGAAATTTGACTGAATATGTAACTCCTGGCGAATTACACAAATGAATACAATTTAAGATGGGGAATAGAATACGTTTATGATTCATCATTGTCGATAGATTTTTGAATGTATTCTTCACCTCTTTCATATCATTCTGCAGCAAAATCTGAATCGTTCACTGTGGTTCAAAGACGATAATAAGGAGCAATGGATGGTGATGGGGGGTGACTTCGCAAAGATGGGAACAAGACTGAACTTACAAGCTGTAGTTCTCTCCTGTACCCTGAGTTTCTCATAGGCTTGGCTATCAAGCCAAAAGGTCAAGAGCTAGAGAGCTGTGGAATATAAGAGAATCATTCTCCGACACATTATATTCCAGCTTCAATTCCTAATGTGGGAATTCCTGTCTTCTCCAGTCTTGTCTTTCACTGTTCCCCATGGAAGAAGGAGTGACAGATATTGGTGAGAGTTACCCTTTCATGGGGAGAATCACAGTGATATTAAATTTTTTGTGAACTCCCTCACTTACAGAACAGTGACCACTGTTCTATGACTCCACTGTGACTCCGCTGTGGGTACTGTGACTCCATTCTCTTCAAATACTTCTCCATCTCTCTTGTTTAGTCTTTTCTCGGTATCTCCTTCTATGCATCCCTTCAATGGGTCCTCAAGGGTACCATCTTCAGTGTTTTCAGAGTGAACTTTTTAAGATGCAACTAGAGACAGCATACTCTGGCTTAAAAATCTCTCAACGGATTCATTTAGCTTTCAGAGAAAAAACTAAACTCTTTAGCTTAGTCTATGATGGTCTTCGTGATCTGGTTCCCAATGACCTCTTGGAAATAAATGAGACAGGATCACCTTTGCAGATTTGAAATACCAGTTTGATAGCAATGTAGATGAACATAATAGGTATCCTGTAAATATTTGTGAATTAATGAATGAAAGAATGAGGATAGGAGATCCTAACTGAAGGACGTGTTGGAGAAAGTAAAGAGGGACGAGGACCTCAGAGATAATAAGTTGGTAAATCTGCAGAACGGGTAAGTAATTAAGTAGAGGTGGAATATTTAGTTGGTGGCATCATTTTTCAAGAGAGACTCACAAGGAAGAACAATTTTAAGGAAGAATTCATGAGTTCATTTTTTAGAAATACTGGTTTCAGGTTTCCAATCACAGTCCAGTACGAATTCTTTGTTCCAACCACTTCAAATCACTGACGTGCACACATAATTCATCTGCTTTCTCCCTGTTTCACACCTATTCTGACTGGCTTGAGTGCACTTCCCTCCCTTTTGTTCCTGACAGTTTTTTGTTCTTTGAAACTCATTTTACATTCTTTCCTCTCAATGCAGAGTCAAATTACATTCATAAATTTTTACACGCACCCATCCATTAATCTACTCAATATTTAAGTACCTACTTAATAATTTATTAAATATTTATTAAGTACCTACTATGTGTCATGCATTGCCCCTGCTCTGTACCTCCTACTTTAAAAATAATATTTAATACATTACACTTGTAATACTTGATTTATAAAAATCTGCCCCGCAGATTATATACTCTTTGAATGTAAGTACACTGTCTTATTTGATTTAAACTTCCAATCACCCAGCTTGTTATTAGGCACATAGAAGCTGCTGAGAAAATAACTATAAAGAAATGAATGCAAGGAACCTATGGTTGTCATAGATGTTAATCTCTGGACAATGTTCCCTTTGAAAATCAGATCCTTGTAGATTTTACTCTGACAAAGATAAGAAAACAGACATAACATAATACTAAATGTCAGATATCAAATTTTCCATCAAGTTGAATGAAGCAGACTTTATTGGGGCTGATAAGTAAAAGAAACAGAGGAGAAAGCAGTTGTAACAGGACATCTCTCCAGTCAAATTCAAAAGAGCTAAACAATTACCTGAAGTGTCTTTATGTACCATTAAGAATGAATCTCTCTGAGCCAGACTTGGATTTATAAAGGAATACAACTCAATGAAATACTTTTAGTGTTATCTTTAGTGGGTCTTTATTGGATTGTGAATGAATCTTCCATTATCTCAAAATATATCACAACTTTATTAGAGCCATGACTCCATCATTTTCTTTTGCTATTAAATATTACTATGCCTTAAAAATTCTTAGAGGACTACTGTTTTAATATCAAGTTATAATTTTCCCCATATTTTCCAAATACAAATAAACAAGTTACATAAAAACTCTCATTTGATTTTATTGCTACATTTAATAAGCTGTCCAAGTTTATCCAATGAAGATCAAGATCTTTGTTATTAATGACTTCTAAATTTGTTTAAACTTAAAAATTTTCTCTTTTAATAGACAGATGTGCACTCATTTGTTAGCATTTCTTTATCACAAATATTCCCAACATTTGTCTCATTTATTTTTACAGATAGCTATTAGAGAAGAGGTTAAACACACTACATTTGAGAGCAGAATGGCAAACACACATAGTATTGTGATACAAAAGTAGTGGAATTTAGCCTTAAACATAGATTTACATTACATGCATAAGTCAATAAAAATGTACAAATGTATTTAAAGGCCATAGGATTTTCACTTGCCTAATTCTCACTTATTGATAAGAGGGATTTGAGGGGCTAATGATAAATAAGGGAAATTTTAGAATAAGATGAATTGATTATGAGATGTCAAGAGTTTCTAGCCTAGTTGACTAGGAAGATCGGATGAGAGAGAAACAATTTTATTAAAAATGAATGAGTTTGGCTTTAAAGACAAACTGGATGTTGCATCAGGATATCAAAATGACAATAAACATTTATACAGCACTTAGAGATGTGAGAGTGGAATTCAAGAAGTTAGCAACTGAAATGAAAAGCATGTATGAGAGCCTATTATATAAGATAAGAACGTATGACATGGATGAGAACTCAGAGAGTAGAGATTTAGAACAAGAAGGCAGCGGAAGCAGTAAAGGAGCAAGTGAAGAAGCAGGAATCAGAAACAGTGAAAGTGGCTTACACAGCCCTGGAACGCTGCAGAGCTCAGTCAGGTGAGTCTAGAGTCAGAAGCTGTCCAACACGTGGACAACACTGGAGCTTCTCCACTCCAGTCTGGGGCATGAGTGTTACCACACCACTTTCCTCCACTCTACCATCATCTTTACTGGTGACCCCTTTGACTTGATGGGCCCACCAGTACTTGACTTTACCATCAATTAAAAGGGGTGCTAAGGTGCTGTTCACCCCACAAAATGCTGTACCCTAAATAACTACACTGGCTGCAAGGGAGGGCGTTTCTCCCAGAGAGGTTTTGTGATAATGCTCCCCTTCAAAAAGCAGGAACTCTTTCCACTGCCGGAGGGCACCCTCTGTCACCGTCCAAACAAGACCCATCTTGCTCAATTTCCCTTGCTTTAAGGAGGGAGGAGTGTGTTAATCAAAATAGACTGGGCTGCTATAACAACCCCAAACCTAAGTGGATTAAC
>PVJD01012575.1:0-38925 GCA_004026545.1 Mormoops blainvillei | reverse complement strand
TTGTCTAGGGAGGGGAAGAAAACTTCCTCTGTCCTCTCAAGTTCTGTGACTGGCCTAAGAATGAAACTAACACAAGACAAATTGACAGGAGAAAAACATACAAATTCATTTAATATGTGTACACTGTAGTCTCCAAGATAAAAATGAAGAAAGCTTAACAAACCTTATTATATAAAGAATAATAAATTGTGGGGATGTGACAAGACAATGAGGCTTGGGCTCCGGGCAGTAAATTGTGGGCCTGGGACTAGGAAATACATGGTGGGAACTGATGGAAGATAAGGGCTATTTGAGTAAGTTTGTATAGGTCTGTTTTGGCATAGACTCCCAGACTCTGGTGATAGGATTGTTTTTCTCTTCCTGGCACAGGAAGGGTACCTTTCTCATGCGGAGTTTTATGGCCTGTCTTTAGGGAGAAAGGGGGAGCGGAGAGAGCCCTTCCTGTAGCTGCCGTTTCTCAAGTGCCTTCAGCTCAAAATCACCAACATGCCAGAGCCGCATATTTCGGGGTGGCATGTTCTGAAACCCTTCATCTCTGTGTTGGGTCAAGTGGAGGAGAGCAGCAGAGAGGTTTCACAGACTGGTGAGTGTGGGGCAACACTTGGCACTGGTTTTACAGTAAATCACCCCAAAATGCAATTATTTCAGGAAAAACCACAAAAATCGCTTGAGAAGGAAAATGTAATCACAGTACCGACTCGACAGTGACTAATATTCCCATACTTTGCTAGGTAGCCACAGTGGTTCCCCCCCTGCCGGGGGGTTCTGAGGAACACCTCCTCCCCCTTGTCCCACCAGCCCTGGGGGTGGCAGGAACAGGAGCTACCGATCGCTGTTTGCTCTTTCAGCAGTTCTAACACTCTCTAACCAATACCCTAGATTAAATTTTCCCTATTGGATTATCTGGCATAGGTTTATGGAGACTGACTGGTACAGAAGTCAATTAATAATGTCTAAAATGGATAAATCAAGAAATAGCAGTGTAAGCATCATGTTAATAATATGGAAGTAAATGTCAGGAAAAAAAGACAGTGAAATAGTTGAATGTGTTGGCCTTTGAACAGGGAGGTGCTGTTGGAGGTAAGAGGGGTATGTTAGGGGAGAGGAAGAAGAAGGGATGAATATTTTACAAAATAGGTTAATGGCCTTTTTGGTTCTGAAAGATAAGATTTTGGCACAGTTTGAAAGAGAGAGATTAAGACAAAAGGGATCTACTCACTCTGTCCAGGCAGAACTATTGAGCCCCTCGCTCCCCTGGCCACCTCTGCCACCCCCGACCTGTCAGCACGGGAGCCAACACTGGGAGTCTCTCCAGGGAGAAAGGAGATGGGAGACCTGGTCCCAGGCACCTGACACAAAAGCGCTCAGGAGAGAGGAGGGCTCCCGGGGGGCTGCAGTGGTGGGATGAGCTAAAGGTGTGAGGACAATGAAGTCCGACTTCCAAGGCGGGTGTTTTCCTGAACAGCACTCTGACCCACATCTGCTGTTGAGAAAAGGTCCACTTCACACAGCAGGCTTGTGTGAGGGGTGTTAGTAGGACCAAAAGCGAAAGGGGCCGGTGTCCATGTGTCCACACCTGGTGAACAAGACTCAAAGACCAGTGAGGGGAGGGGGCTCAGAGAGAAGGTGTGACAACCACCATGAAAATGGAAGCACTGTCTCCCCTAGAGCACTCCGAAGTACTGAGAAGGAAGCTAGACCTTCTGTCCTTCGGTCTTTCGTGCATTTAACAAATAGCTACTGAATGACTTCTATGTGCCAGGCAGGCCCTGTCTGGGCACTGGAGACACAGGCTGAGTAAGACAAAGTCTTTGCCTCATTTTATTGCTGTCAAATTGATCTGGGTGCCTTATGTCTTACCAGTCTTTCTTTAAAAGGTTCTCTCTCACCTAATGAATCTCACTGGCTAAGTCCCGACCACTGCCCCTCAAAGGGGCGGTCATACAAGCCAGATACACTTTGCTGTCCTCCTCAACGATGACCATTTGCTGGTGCTGCACTAGGCATCCCGTCAAGCTCCCTGTGTATCTAATTTAATGTGACAACAACTCGCGTCTGTCTGACTCCAAAGCAATGTCCTGGACCATTTAACATCATTCAAGTACTAGCATCTTAAAACCCTAATTTACTTTCCAAGAAAAGTACTTCAGACCCAGCCAGTAGAAGGTTATTTTAGCATCCACATCTTTGGGGGAGAACAGTTTTCAAGCATTCTTTCTCCCAGGAGAGGTTTTTGATTGTCCTTTTAGATCAAATATGCCAAGGCTTAAATGGCGTGATTGTGAAAGCATTCTCTTTCAAATGTTAAGATTTTCCCTTTTAGTCTCTGGTCCCTTGTTCACCTGTCCTAGAAAGTGCTTTCTGGGCTACTACCAACATTTAACACATTAGTCCACAAGAGAGTACCCCTCACATGTCGACAGAAGAATTCGGCTCCTCCTGAAGGTCAGATCATGGTGGGGGTCGGATGGAATGTGACACGGTCTAATAGCCTCATGCAAAATGTCCCCACACTTATTAGAATATAACTGAGGTTACCGCCAGGGACTGTTGCGACGAAATCCCTCGGAGAAAGAAAAATGCTAATTTTTTATTTCAATTACCACTGTGCTCTTTAATTCAAATGAAATGCCCCTCGTGTGCTGGATGCTTTATGAGATCCATCTCAAAGACCATGCTACCAGCCCTTAAGGGATTTCTATCAAGGAAAGATATGACATGCTCTGAGGCCATAGAGGGCTAGACAAATAACACAGAGGACGAGGGGAAGGGTGCTTGACCTTTTTATCTTATGTTAGGGGCCAAAGAGACTAAACCCTGGTTAACCTTTCTTCTCCTTTTTGGAGTCTTGCTGTGGGTAGAGAAAGAGAGTGGCTGGGGCAGGAACGATGCGTCCTTTCTTGGAGTGCGCACAAGCTCACCTCGAAGTCAAACCCTTGGCTGTCGGCACCAACAATCAAATAAAAGCCACACAAGCTCTTCCAGACTTTATTAGAGTGTGTTTTCTCTCCTGCCTAAATACCTCAGGAGTTTGTAAGGAAAGTAAACCCTGCTCAAGCAACTGCCTCTGCTGCGAGGGATGATGGATAGGAAATGACCATGTGTGGTAAGTCCGGGCGACACTGGTTTCATCTGAGTCTGCTAGAATGAGTTGTTTCTCCTGCTACACTTTTCTGTGGTGGTGGTGGCTTCAGCTCTTACCTGGGTACCAGTTTGCTTGGATATAGTCATGACAGGTATATGCATCAGTTAAGATTAGTTTGGTAAGGCTGCAAGTAATAGAAAACCCAAACATAGCATGACAACATACCAATTATTTTATTTAACTCATTTATTAAAAACAGAGCCAGTAAGATATTAAAACCTATACAAAGGAAATTTCAGAGGGCAGAGGCATATATAGGCAAGGAGGAACACTAAAAAACACTTGCTTAGTAGAGTAAAACTGTGGGAGATCAGCTGCACTTCTGCCAACAAAATTCAATTGTGTTTTTACGAGCAAGAGTCATTTACATTGCTGGCAGTCCCATATAATTTACAGAGCTGTAAAATGGCTCAACAACACTGAAACATGCAGAGACTCCATAGGATCAGATAAGCTGGAAGAGTGCACTGCCATTAGATAATGACTAATTTTCCTTTGAAGACAATTGGTCCATTTTAAAGTCCTTCATTTTTTTTCCTTTACCCTGCAGTGGCTTAAATCAGTAAGGTGTTTATTTTTCTCATGTACCAAGAAGCCTGGAGATAAGCAGTCCTAGGCTGGTGTGTGGTTTATAGGGTCATTGGATCCAGTCTCCTTCTGTCTCCTGCTTTCCATCCTTAGGTTCATCCTCATGATTTCAGGGTGGCTGCTGTGTCTCCAGGCATCTCTTTCTGAATTCCAGGCAGGAAGAAGGGGAGAAATCCTATTCCTCCTCCTTTTGAGATTTTTCTCTTCATATTTAGAAGGGAAAACCTCAGGGATCACAGGGCTACCCCTAGCTGTAAGGGAAACTGGGAAGGTGGGTATTTTGGCTCTGTGTACTCTGTAGCAGAGGAAGACAAGGGGCAAAGGGACACACAGCAGTTTGGGGGAGTCGGTCTGTATCTGCCACAATATACCGAATTCCTCCTTAATAGTTGCAAACAGGGATCCTAAAAAATGTCTTTATTCAACACTGCAGATAAGCCTGCATTTAAGGTTTTACAGGTGCTTAAATTAGGTATATACTGCAAATTACAAGTATAATAGTAAGGCTACAAAACATTGAGCTTACATATAAAAACCCAGCCTGCTATTGAGAGGATCATGAACCAAAGCTCCAAGCTCAGAAAACGCCCCAGGCATGCAGAGTTGTCTGGAAAAAAGATTCCAAGAAGTTGAATTGATACATGGAAGGAACTTTTTTACCTTCATTTTTTTTTTAGGAGTGATGATTGAATCCAAAAACCTTACAACCAGAGGCTTCTGTGTTGTACGTAGTAGGTAGAATTTGTAGCAATGGAATATTTGAAGTGTTGCGTTTGATCCAGGAAGGTTATTCTTTTGTGCTTTTTCTCTTAGATTTTTTATTCTGTTTGATAGGGAAACAGCCCCAGATGCGTGAGCCACGTGTTTCTAGTAGTGATCTGGAAATCCTTGCCTGTTTTTTAGAGCGCTTTGCTCTCCACTTTGGGAACATAGGAACTCAATCCTATTGATGTGTGCCACTTTGTGGGACAGGAAGAAAGTTTCCTCTGCCCTTCAAGGTTTTTTCAGCTGATCTAATAATTAAGTCTACACGAGACACATTAACAGCGAAAATAACCAAGTTTTATTATATACGTACATACGAGGGCCCACATACATGAGAGTCAGAGAACCCACAAGCACGAGAGGTTTAGGGAAAATTAAAAGTGAGGTATATATGACATTCTAAGCTGAGAATGAGGTAAGGCACCTTGGAGTTTCAGGGGGGACGAAGGTCATTACAGGATGATTCCATAATTAGTAGTTTGCCCTGCCATGGAGATAAATCAAAAAGTATATCTCTGATAATCTCTTATTACAAGCAAGGCCCCTAGTTTAAATTCTTCTACGTACTGCCAGACAGGGGAGTAGGGGAACCGCAGTGCACAGAAGTTTCTGTGAGCCTGCAGGGCCTTGGTGCTTTGAACTCAAAATAATTCGCTATCACAGAGGCATATCTTAGGGTAACTCATTCTGAACCCCTACAACTGCAACCTACTACATTCAAATTTCTATTCTGTAATCCTTGCCTCTGCTACGAGTGGGTCAGAGGTACATATAGCTCTTCACTGGGCACTGTTTTCAGTAGCATTAGCCTAGTGTCCCCTCGGAATGTCTCAAAGACATTTGGCATTTTGATAGGATCTGAACTGTGATTTACTGAGCACTATCATTTAGCTACCCAGAAGCAGCCCCACACGTCTTGTACCATCTATGACATCTCACTTGGGGAAGTGGTAAGAATTGTCAAACCATGCAAATCTAGATGTGTGATTCCCTTCTTTTTTGAAGGCTAGGCCACCATTTTTGGCTGACCTATAGAAGAAGAAAAATTTTTTAACCTATTCATTGGTCCCTTCAGTCTGCTACAACAAAATAGCATAGACTAGGTGGCTTATAAACAACAGAAATTTATTTCTCACAGTTCTGGAGGCTTGGAAGTCCAAGATCATCAGGATACCAGGAGATTCAGAGTTGGTGACAGCCATATTTCTTCTGTTTCTTCACACAGCAGAAGGGGTAAGGGACCACTCTAAGGTCCCTTCAGTAAGGGCCTTAATCCCATTCATGTGGGCTCTGCCCTCATGTCCTAATAATGTCCCAAAGTTCCCACCTCCAAATGCCATCACATTCATTCAGCATATGTTGTGGGGACACAAACATTTAGCCTACAACACCATGTTAGGTTCATCGGCAGGAGCCTTATGAATTAGACTGATGAAAGATAGATTAACAAGAAAAAAACAAACATAAGTTTATTATTATTTGCATTGACCAAATTCACATGGAAACACCTAGTAATGAGTAACTCAAAGGAGTGGTTAGAACTTGGGCTTAAGAAAGAGCTCCTACCCTTCGCAACAGCATGGATGGAACTGGAGAGCATTATGCTAAGTGAAATAAGCCAGGCAGTGAAAGACAAATACCATATGATCTCACCTATAAGTGAAACTTAATCAACAAAATAAACAAGCAAGCAAAACATAACCAGCATTATTGAAATAAAAAACAAAGTGACAGTAACCAGAGGGGAGGAGGGAGGGCGATAACAGGGGAAGAGGAGGGGAAGGGTCACCAAGGAACATGCATAAAGGATCCATCAACAAAGCCAAATGGGAGAAGGACTGAGGGTGGGTGGTAGGGATGGGTGGAACTGGGAAAGTGGTGGTGGGAAAATGTTGAAAAAAAAATAGGGGGAGCCTAAGAATAATATAGGAAATTGAAAGTCAAAGAACTGATATGTACAACCCATAAACGTGGACTAAGGGGGTGTGGGGATGATGGGAGGGGGTGCAGGGCAGAAGGGATAAAGGGGAGAAAAAAATGAGACAACTGTAATAGCATAATCAATAAAATATACCAAAAAAAAAAAAAAAGAACTTTGGCTTATACAGCATCTTAACAAAAGAACAACACAATTTAGAGAAGTGACCAAAAAAAAAGGAGGAAAAGGACATCCAGTTTCTAGGGTGACAATTTGTGGGAAGTAAATATATGGAGACCCTAATGGAAGACAAGGGCTGGTTAGTAAAGTTTGTGTAGATGCCTCTGGCGCCATTTGTGGGCTGATAAGGGTATAGAAATGTCTCTGGTGATTAACTTTTGTCTAGGATGGTAGACAGGGGAGGGGAGTCACCTTTTACAAGCTCGTGCCCTGCATTTGGATAAATAGAGGGAGGGCAGAGAGCTTTTCTTGTACCTGCTTCTTCTCAATTGCTTTCATTCAAGATAATCCTTATGCTGTTCTTCCCGAAAGTGGCCTGAGGTGACCTCTGAGAATGGTTCGCGCTTCACTTTGTAACAGGGTCCAGCCAGGGCCTCCCCAAAAGGGGATTTATAATGGTGTCCAGAATGTGAGGTGTCCAAGAAATAATATAGGATATTCTCCCTCCCCTACCCCAAGGTGGGCCACCAAGGGGAAGGGAGACTCAGAGCAGGGCCTTTCAGAGTTGCTTTGCATGTCAATAACAGGCCGACTTCAGACCTGCCTTAGAGCAAGTCCATTGAGAGTCATTTTGCATGTCAGCAACAGCAAGATAGCTTCACACCTCATATGTAAAGAGGTTATTTTGCATATCAACAAGGCTAACCAGGAAGGTTTGCATAACTTAAACCCAGGAGTTTACTGGGAAGCAGCTCCCCCAACTCCACCCCACCCCTCCCCCCGGAGTTACAGAGCCTGTGCTGGGGAGCTGAGAGATGCTGGCTCCACACCACGGGAACAATGTGAAGACCATGCGGGAAGGAAAGGGGAGAGAGGACTCTTGCTAGTGGCCACGAGAAAGTACCACGTGGTTTCGGATTAAGAACTGGAGACCGTGGCGACACAGCTGATGGTGCTGGGAACCGGAAGAGGCCTGCCTAGCCCAACTCCGGACTTCCGTTCTTTTTCTCCTGAAGGACGGTGCCCCTGACTGGCCTGCCTGGCCCGAATGGGCAAAGGCGGGGGAAGGCAGGCCTGTGTCTGTTGGTAGGTGTTTTAAAGGGATTTTGAGATTTAACGGTGACATTTAGCCATTATTCAAAAACCTGTATAACTTTTGAATAAATAGTTCCTTTCCTTTTCACCAAACTCTGGCATTGAGAGCCATAATTTCTAAGGGCAGTGGGCAAAGAACCTAGAACAGAGGGACCCCAGGGAAAGTGGGGCATTGTTTTGCTAACAGTATCTGAGCACCCCCGCAATGGGTCCACATTTGGTAACAACTTGACCTAGAAAACAGCACAAAACCATGCGAATTGAGAGGCTCAGATCTTTGTATTTGCTTTAAGAACACCTGTGGGACTGCCCATGCCATCAAGGGTAAGCATATCCTAAAAGCCACCAAGGATCTGAAGGATGTCGCTTTACAGAAACGACATGTGCCATTCTGTTGATACAATGGTGGAGTTGGTAGGTGAGCCCAGGCCAGACAGTGGGGCTGGACCCAGGGTCAATGGCCCCCCAAAAGTGCTGAATTTTTGCTGCAAATGCTTAAAAATGCAGAGAGTAATGCTGAACTTAAGGGTTTAGATGTAGATTCTCTGGTCATTGAGCCCCTCCAGGTAAACAAAGCTCCCGAGATGCAGCGCAGAACTTAACAGAGCTCATGGGTGGAGTGACCCATACATGAGCTCTCCCTGCTGCACAGAGAGGATCCTCACTGAAAAAGGGCAGTTTGCTCCTAAACCAGAAGAGGGGGTCGCACGGAAGAAAACGATATCCCAGAAGAAACTGAAGAAACCAAAACGTACGGCCCAACAGCAAATTCAGCATAAAGTAAAAGCTAATAAAAGTAAAGAAAAAGAACCCCTATGCCAAAGTGAGATATTTAGGGGTGGTGTATTCGGCGATGCCTCAGACCCGTGGCGGCACCAGGGGGCCCTTTGGTGCAGCAGCTGCCGGCTTTGTGCTCAGTGCTCTTTCTGTTGTGAGCCTCCCCAGCTCCCAGGTCTATTTTTCATCTTTCTCGTTTCCTCCTCTTTTTACGTGGCTGTTTTCTTCCTCTCCTATCTCTGTGACTTTCCTTGTATCAATTTCTCAACATTTTTTAAGCCCCTTTCTCTGTTTTGGCTTCCCTCTCTTTGCTGTCAGTGAGAGGGCCTCCTGGTTTCCTCTCAGAAGACAATCAGGAAGACAGTCTCCTCAGGACACAGACTCCTCATTTCTGGGAATCCCTGCTTTTTAGACACAAAACCAGGAAGCTTTCTTTCATTCAAAACATCTATCGTTGCAGCTGGTGGCAGAGGCCTGCAGGGATACAGACGGCTGCGGTTCAAAGGCTGACTGCTGATGAACACCCTGAAGAGACCAGAGGAAAATATACCTCAGGACTTTTAACCTTCCTTGTGGGGGTCACAGTACAAATCGTCCATTTCCATTTTGATGCATAATGTGTGCTTGGAGAACTGTTGGCTTGCTGAAAAATGTCAGTGCCTATTTAACAATGGATCAAGAGAAGCTGCCGATGGGAGAAGTCACCGGGCCCTCTTACAAGCACAGGGCTGTTGTGCTCTGGGTTGCCTTCCACAGCCACCCATGAGCAAACTGGGAATAAATGAGTGTTTGGTGAGAATAGGAAATTTTGACCAGGTCTCTATCTTGAATATGGGTGGTGGGATGAGCCCTAAACCCCAAATGAGGAGATTTGGTTCTTATCCTGGCTTCACCTCTAGATCCATTACCTCTCTGGGCCTTACTTTTTAAAAATTATTAAATCTACGGTCTCCGGGATCATTTCCAGCTCCAAATGCATGGCTTTTCTATTCTCAGTGAACTACACCGACAGAACCCCACTGAAGAGCAAGTATAGTCAAGACTCGTGCTCAGGAAGTGTGTTTAACAGGACAGGCACCGGAAAACACAGGCCGGCCACTCCATTAAGGAGTAGCAGTGCTTTGTAGCTGATCTCAGAAGAGTTCTTTATTATTAAGACAAAGTAGAACATCCCATACTGTTTCTCACGTGTCCTTGGAATGATGGATTCAAAGAGCTTAAACGACTTCAGAAAAGAAACTTAAGTTTTTGACAAAGCAAATCTTTATTTTTGACAAACCACGTTGGAAAAGATGTTCACACAGGTAGATGCCATGGAGACCAACCTTGGGCACCCGAGTCTCAGGGGCTTTATCTCCTACCTTTTATTTTCAAAAAATAAAAAATAAAAAAGCAGAAACTCATCTCTCAGCAGACACATGGTTCAAACAAAGATCATAGACCATCAGGGTGGATACCTCCATTTAGATCTTCGACTTTATTCATCAGTGTGATGTCATTCCCATGAAAACATCCTGGTTATACTTTTTGGATTATACATGCCTTTTTTTTCCAGAGTGATTGTAATTGATATTGTATTATAATTTTCACGTCCATGTGTTCATTGCTGGTATAGAGAAATTAAATAGATTTTTGTATGTTCTCTTATAAAAGAGTAGGTGCCTCCACTTCGTAGGCCAGTTTAGGGAAAGGTCAGTGAACAAAAGGAGACTGAGGGAGACTCTGACATTATGTGTGACACTTGTTGAAGAAGAGAATAGATGAAAAGATAGCTTTAACCTTCAAGGTGAGCAAACAGTTACTCCCCTTTGACTCAAACAGCACTGTAGTCCCTGATAACACGAGCAATAGTAAGTATAATTACTAGCCAAGATTTATTGAGTGCTAATGGCTAGATATAGTGTCTAAAGGGCTTTCCAGTTTGATCTTCACTGCTGCCCTACCAGGTAGGTAATATTATAGACGAAGACACCAAAGCTCTGAGAAATCATGTGCTCGCGTTCTCAAAGTAAGTTAGGGCACCAGGATCTGCATCCACATCTGCAGGTGGAATTTGTAGCGATAGCATATGTGCAGTGTTGTGTCTGATCCGGGAGGGTTATCATGTTTTATCCGACTTGAGAGGTCATGCTCTCAACTACTTTCTGTTGTCTTTAATTCTCGTCAGGATGCTGTGGCCTCACTCAGCACAGCTGCTGCCATTGGCTGGTGTTACTGCTAATGCAGCATTTTCCAAACCTTTTTTTTGAACCTGAGGAAAAGAGTTCCAGAAGAAATGTGCTAGGCCTTCTAGGTGCCTTTGTGAAGTCACTGTTTTCTCCCAACTCCCATTTTAAGTTTGTACATAGTTTATTTTTTCCTCTTGAGTTCAAATCATTTTTTCTTTCCTTCTCCAAACTCCATCTCCATTTTCATTTCTAATGCAATTAGAGTCTGTTCCAGAAAGCTAAATCTGTAAGTGTTTCTGGCTAAAGCAGAAAATTCATTATATTTGTTTAATTGCAACCCACATAGGAAAAAACATGAGGATGAAATTTTTATTACAGGTCCCGTCCAACCTACATCTCTTGTCCTCCCATTGTCCTATTTTTCCCACTTGCCGCTGTGTGCTCATACAGAGTTCCCTCTGGGCGGGGGCGGGGGTGGACAGCGCGGGGGACGGGTGTAAAACGCTTGCCTGGGTCGGGCTTCAGCCCAGCAAGGGAAAAGTTTTAGCAAATGAAAAAATAAGAGAAAAGGACCTTTATAAAAGTGTCAGTACCCAGTATTTAAAATTGCTGTTTAGAATGCCCTGAGACATATCTCTGGGTGAAGACCCATTATTTGGAGGGTGGGACCTCTCATTCTGTTTGTCCCTGTGGTCCATCTCCCCCACTGTTTTGAATTGGATCCATCGAATGGTTGATACAAATGCAAGCCTCTACATTTAATTCCCTTAATCTATGCTTAGCTCCTATATTCATGTTGAACAAATAAACCATTGAATGTTAAGGAATCGTCTGTTCATTTTGTCTTTCTTCTGAAAAAGTGAGCTCGGAGTCATAAAGGAAGGAGGAGGACTGTGAAGCTGAGAGAATTCCCAGAGCAGCTCTGCTTGGGGAAGCAGGTTTTCCGCCGTATGTTTCCTCCTTACCCTGGCGTGCTGGTTAAGCATTTGGAAGCAGAGCTCTCTCCTTGGGCCCTAAAGGGCCGATTACTGGTGCATCGCTCCTTGAGGTGTCTTTAAAAGGAAGGGAGAGGGAAAAGGTGGATTTCTGGGGATTCACCTGCTCAGTGCTCAGGTGTCCGAGAGAAAACTACCAGCATGAATGAAGCTCAGCCCGATGGACTCGAAATGCCTGAGAGGTCTTGCAGGATTTATTGTAATCACCCTCTATGACGTGCATTACACAAGAGCAACCTTGCCCATTGCTAACCAGGAGGGCGGCAGCTTAGACAAGCACAAAGTCTGAAGCCTATCAAAGACATCCTGAGGTCCTTGCCTTCGTTGCAGCTGTAGCTAAACAGGGTCATCCCCAGCCTGAATCCTGAATGGGGTGACATTCCTTCTGGCAGTTCATGACAGTTTTCTTTCTACAATAATAATAACAACCTCGAAGACTGGCTTAGGGCTTTTTAGTTTACCAAGACTTTTGTGTCATTTAAACTTCAAACAATTTTCTATGCAGACACCCCTCAAAATACACACACATTGAGGCTGCTCCCCACCGCCTGTTACCCAATCCGGACCCACCTTTAGACTATATCTGGTCTATTTCTGCATTCTCCTGGAGTCCAGCACACACGATCTTAAGCATTTGTTTGGACAGTTGTGAACTGAATCCAGGCTCATAGCTCTCTCCCAGATGTCTGTCTAATTAGTTTTGGCATTAGAGGTAAGGCAGTCATGAGTGAAAACAAGTTGATTTGTTGCTCTCGTCAGGGCTACTGGCCTTCTTGCATTTTATTTTTTAATAAAGATGTCAGACAACGGGTTTTTTTTAAAAAGCATGTTTCTTCAGTGGTGGAGTTTGAGGCTTTGTGTCTTGTTGCACTGGGGAATTTTTTGTATGTATGTTGAACGACCGAAGTCATCCTTCACATAAGCATGGATTGCGCCTCTCTCCTCCACCAGACGTTTACAGAAGACCTTCTACAGCTCTGCCACTGTCGTAGGCCCTGGGAATTGAAGATAAAGGTAAGGGTATCCAGCGCTAAGCCTGGGGGGCGGGGAGGGTCTAAGGAAGAGACCAAAAGAGAACCACCAATAGTAGGCAATAGTAGGGAAGCAAGTGAGAAGGGAGTCACAGAAAAGAAAGACAGTTGGTGAATAGATAGGAATCAGACCTTTGCATTGCCCAGGAATATATAACCATATCGTAGAATGGTTTCGGAGAAACAATAAAGCTACTACCAGTCCTATGTCAATGTAGAGCAACATGGAGAGAACTCGTTCCCCCACCTCGATTGCAATATAAGGGGAAAATAACATGTCTAAGGTTAAGGTGTACAACGTGATGAAAGGATACAGGTATATACTTTTAAATGATTACCACAATAGGGTTAGTTAATACATCCATCATCTCTCAGCTACTATTGTATTTCTGTATATGTGTACAGTGAGAGCTTTTCTGATTGACTCTTTTAGCAACTTTCAAGTATATCATACAGTGTTAACTACAGTCACCATGCTCTACATTGGATCCCAGGACTTATTTATTCAAGTTATAACTGGAAGTTTGTACCTTTTGGCTACCTTCACCCATGTGACCACCAATCTACTGTTTCCGTAAGTTTGGTTATTATTATTTTTTTGTCTTTCTCTTTCTGACATATTTCACTTAGTATAAAGACTTCAAGTTTTCTCCATGTCATACAAATGGCAGGGCTTCCTTCTTTTTTATGGCTGAATAATGTCCTATTATATGTAATGGATATTATTATATATATTGAATTTTCTTTATCCATTCATCCGTTATGGACACTTGGGTTCTTTTTATGGCTATACTATTGTTAATAATGCTGCAGTGACCATGGGAGGGTAGTTATCTCTTCAAGATAGTGATTTTATTTCTTTTGGGTATGGAACCAGAAGTGGGATTGGTGGATCACATGGTTGTTCTATTTTTAAGTTTCTGAGGAACCTACATATAGCTTCCCATGACAACTGTACCAATTTACATTCCCATCAGCAGTGCACAAGGGTTCCCTATTCGCAGCACTATCTCTTGCCCTTTTTTAATTTTTAATTTTATTTTAGAGAGAGAGGAATGAGGAGAGAGAGCGAGAGAGAGAGAGAGGGAGAGGGAGAGAGAGAAAGGGAGAGAGGGAGAGAGAGAGATCAACTTGTTGTTTCATTCATTCATTCGTTGATTCCTGCATGTGCCCTGACCAGGGATCAAACCCACAACCTTGGCGTATCGGGACAACACTCCAGCCAACTGAGCTACTCAGCCAGGGCTCTCTTGTCATTTGATAATAACCATTCTAACAGGTGTAAGATAATATCTCACTGTGGTTTTGATTTGCATTTTCCTGATGATTAGTGATGTTGAGCACCTTTTCATGTGCCTGTTGGATATTTGAATATTATCTTTGTAAAAATGTCTGTTTAGGTTCTTTGCCCATTTTTAAGTTGCATTATTTATTTGTTTGTTTTTTATGGTATTAAGTTGTATGAGTTCCTTATAAATTTTGGATATTAACCCCTTATCAGATATATTGTTTGCAATGTTTTCTCCCTTTCTATAGGTTATCTTTTCATTTTCTTGATTGTTCCTTTTGTTGTGCAGAAGCTTTTTAGCTTAATGGAGTCTCACTTATTCATTTTTGCTTTTATTACTTGTGCTTTGTGTCATATCCAAAAAATCATTGCCAAGACTGATGTTAAGGACCTTTACCCATGTTTTCTTCTAGGAGTTTTATGGCTTTCTGTTTTACATTTAAGCCTTTAATCCATTTCACATTAATTTTTGTGAGTGGCAAAGGATAGAGGTCCAGTTTTATTCTTTTGTGTGTGAATATTCAGCTTTGTCAACACTATTCATTGAAGAGACTATATTTTCTCCATTGAGAATTCTTGGTTCACTTGTCAAATATTAGTTGACCATCTATGCATTAGTTTATTTCTGGGCTTTTGATTCTATTCTATTGGTCAATGTGTCTTTTTTTAATGCCAGCATATGCTGTTTTGATTACTATGGCTTTGTAGTATAGTCTGAAATCAGGAAGTGTGATGCCTCCAGCTTTCTGCTTTCTAAAGATTGCTTTGGTTATTTGGGGTCTTTTGTGGTTCCATACACATTTTAGAACTGTTTTTTCTATTTATGTAAAAATATCAAAATAGAATTTTGATAGGAATGGCATTGAATCAATAGATGACTTTGGGTCATATGAACATTTTAATAATAATAATAATAATTCTGATATGAAGATGGGATATCTTTCCCTTTATTTGCATCTTCTTCAATTTCTTTCATCAATGTCTTACAGTTTTCAGTGTATAAATTTATTCCTAAGTATTTTATTATTTTTGATCCTATTGTGAAGGAGATTGTTTTCTTTATTTCTTTTTCAGATATTCATGGTCAGTGTAAGAAACACAACTGGTATTAGTATGTTGATATTGTATCCTGCAAGTTTACTGAATTTGTTTACTAGTTCTAACAGTTTTGGTTGGGTTTTTAGGATTTTCTTTCCATATAATATTCTGTAATTTGCAAACTTCTTCCTTTCCAACTTGGATATGTTTTATTTCTCTTTATTGCCTGATTGCCCTGGATGGGGACTCCAGTGCTATGTTAAAGAGTAGTGATGAGAGTAGGCGCTCTTGTCTTATTCCTGATCTTAGAGAAAAAGCTTTCAGTTTTTAGCCACTGAGGATGATGTTGGTTGACAGCTTCCTCATGCAGTAAAGATTCCTTGTTTTTAGTATATGTCAATATAAATACATTAGGAAAGAACTGTTTTTGTTTCAGAATGATCTGGACCGGATCGAAAGATATGCTATGTTTGCTAACTGAAGGATATCCAAAGATTTTCACTCTTAAAAAGGAAAGGTTATTATACTAATGTAGATCTTTTGTCAAATTAAAGTGGCTTAACATGAACTCTCAGAGAGCAGGAAATACTCTTTGTTTTCGCCATTTTGACCTACTAAAGGTTTCGTAGGAACACTACACTTTCAAATAATGGGGGAAACCTGTATATGTTTGTATTAAGTTCTCATGAAACATTTGTAAAAATTGATTCAAAGTAATTAATTAAACCCTTACAAATTTTAAAGATTTGATATCGTTCAGATCATACTCAGTGATTGCAATGCTAACAAATTAGAAATTAAACACCAAGAAGATAAGGAGACATGCATTTGTAAACTTTAATGGTTACTTCGAAATAATCTGTATGTCAGAAATTATGGGCATTGAAAAGTGTATTAAAGCAAAAAGCCCTAGCTGAAGTGAGCACTGACCAAGTTGTTATTAAAGGCTTGTATACACCAACAGACGTATAGATGTAGACATGAGATACAGTCAGAAAAATGACTTCCCAAGGACACTTGGGAAAGAGTTTTTATTCAAGGTGAGAGAGAATAAGATTAGGTTGTTTCCCAAATTAAAGACCTGGCAACTTCATAGAGGATGAATGTTATGCAGTCTTAGCCTACTTGGTCAGTCTTTGTATTTGGCTTTTAAGGACAGTTTATACTCAAGTCAGTACTTTTTCATAACACTATTAGTGCTAATTAGTACTCCATGGCGTCTTGTTTGGGAATTCTTGGGAAATTTAGATCAGGCGTAGGCTGTGACAGGTTGAGGTGGTTGTAAACGCGGGTAATGTGTAGATTGCAGGCATTACAAGATTCTTTTGCGCTTTGAGATAAACAGCAAAGGAATACTATGTATTAAAATGTATGATAGTGTACTAGAGGGAAATTTATAGTCTATTAGGTTCGTATCGGAAAAGAAGGCTGAAAATAAATAAGCTTAGCATCCAAATTACGAAGTTAAAAAGAATAGATAAACTTCCAAACACACCGAAGAAAGAGAGTAATCAACAAAAGGCAGAAATTAATGATCTAGGGAAAAGAAGTTACAGTGAAGGGATCAACAAAAATAAAAGTTTTTGTTTGAAAAGCCGGAAGAAATTGACAAATCTCTGACAGAATTAAGAAAAGGATGGCAGAAGCCATAAAGAAATAACATCAAGAAGGAGACAGAGGACAAAACTACTTATGCGAACAAGTTTAAGAATATTATAAAAGAATGTTATGAATAGCTTAATGTAATGAACCCCAAAGTATGAGAAATGTTCAAATTTGTAGAAAGTATAAATTATTATAGAATATAATAAAATAGAGGTAAAGCAGCCGGAATTCTACTACCCTTTCTTATCCGCCTTGTCTGTTGCATCATCCCTTGTTTGGGTCATTAAACAGAGTCTCAATAAACATTTGTTTGAATTACTAATTAAGTTCACATATAGCAATTGTTACCTTTTAGTGTATTTATTTTTATATGTATTTTAAAACGTAGTTCATTTGTATGTTGATTTTTAAGCACGAATAACACAGATACCTTCATAGACACTAGATAAAAAATGAAATGTAAGTGACAGCATCTGGCTTGTTATTCTTCACCACTTTAAGAAAAAAAAACAACTATGAGTTTTAAAGCAGCTAATCTTATCTCAGTTTCTTTGGCAATGAAAGGAATAATACGCTCTTCCTACAGCTATGCTTTTGTGAAGAAAAAAAAGATTTTTCTAGCAGTTCTCCTGGGACAGCATCCTATCCACATGGAGTTTGATCATTATTAGCAAGGACTGGAACAGCATTATTATTGTTTTATAATGTTATTAGACAAAATTAGGAATCACTGGGGACTCCTATATATGGCTCAGGACCCAGCTTCCTGGCACTAAGTGGTGTGGAAACAAAAAGGGAAAAATGACATGAAACATTGTAAAGAAAGCTGGTTCTCTGACCACAGACCTCATCTGAAAAGATAAATACAACTCTGGCATCTGAACTATGTGGAGATTAGCTATGAGTCCTTTGTTATCACAATTTTTATTTTCCCTTAGATGAAATGATTTTTCAAAAGCTTTTTTTTAAGACTATATGGGTGGTGTATTTTTTTAGTGCTTATTTTTCTGGGAATGTTGTTATTGTTGTTGTCTTTCCAAGTAAAAGACAACCTCTCCAAGTTGAAAATTCTTGAGGACCTTACCCTCTCATTCTTCCAAACGAGTGTTAAGTTTTTTCTGGGTACATGTGTATATATGTAAAGGCATAGAGAAAATCCTGAAAGGATATATACCAAATTTTCAACAATGGTTATTTCTGTTAAGTAAGGAATAGATTGTGTGTGTGTGTGTGTGTGTGTGTGTGTACAGTATAGTGTTGGGAGTGGGTGGTAGTCAAAGACCCTGTTAATGTTAGCTGTAGGATTTTAATTTTTTAAAGCAAGGGGGGTATGACACATTCCAAGTAAAATTAAAGCCTAAAGCAATCTCTTGGGCCATGACATTTTTTCTTTCAAGAACCTGTAGACATTGTTTTTTTTGCCTCTGGCACTTAATAAATTTATTTAGCAATTTTTGAATGCCAACTATACATCATTGTAAAGGGGATAGCTTAATGAGGAAAAATGGACTTCATGCAGCTTACAGCAAACCGGAAGGCGGAGGTGCCAATCAAGTAGTCCTAGAAGAAAGACTGTGGTAAGGGCATTGAAAAGGAGGTCACCTGATACAAATTTCCTGCAAAAGAAAAATAGACCTGGTCAGGAGGTCAGCGAGGAACCCCTGCGGAAGTGACCGTGACAAGAAGGAGAAGAGCGCTCAGGAAGAGCGAGCTGTCAGTGTAAAACTTCTGTGACAGGAGGTGTGCATGGCGCCTCTGAGGAACTGAGGAAAAATCAGTATGTCTGGAGAACAGCAAGTAGAGCTGGAGTGGAAGGTGGGAGCCAGCCTATGGAAAGCCTTATAAGCCAAGCTAAGGATTTGGCTCTTGTCCTAAGAGCCATGGGAAGCAACTGAACGGTATAAACATGGGAGTGATATATCAGATTTGTATTACAAAGAGGTCACTCTGAATACTGTGTGGAGAATTAAAAGCAGAGCAACAAAGGTGAAAGTCCGAAGCAAAAAGAGGAGTCAGTGGCAGTGTTCTCAGAGAGAGATGAAAGTTGCTTGGACTAGAGAGAGAGTTTTTGTAGAGATGGAGAGGGGGGTATATTTGAGAGACATTTGGGAGATAACACATACAGGACTCGATGATCAATTAAATATGGGGATGGGTGACAAAGAGGGATCCGTCAAAGACAACTCCTAGTTTCTTTTTTTTTCAAGTAAATTTTACTGATTATGCTATTACAGTTGTCCCAATTTTTTCTCCCCTTTATCCCCCTCCGCCCCGCACTCCCCAACCCTCCAGTATTCCCCCACCTTAAGTTTGTGTCCATGGGTCGTACATATAAGTTCTTTGGCTTCTCCATTTCCTACACTATTCTTAACCTCTCCCTGTCTATTTGGTACTAGTGACTAGGATGATGATGGGGTCATCCAAGGAGTCGTCATAGGAAGAGACCCATGTTTGGAGGTACTATCACAAATTTAACTTTGGGTGGGTGGAATTCAATAACCGTGAAAAATGTTTAAGTAGAGATGTTCAGTAGCAGTGGTTCTGCAGATCCAGACCCAAGGAAGAGTCCAAACTAAAGATTTTACCTGTGACTCAGGCTATAGATTTTAGCAGAAAGCGAAACACCAGTCTCCTTAGAACATAAGACTTTGTGCTTGGACTAGACTGCAGACGGGTGGGAACCTGAAACCAGAAAAGCCTCCTAGATTTAGCGTTTCTACCCTGCTATTTCCTCTAAGAAGGCCCCGCTTTCTGCTTTTGACGGTCCTCATCTAGGAAACCCCTCTTCACCTTTTGTTACGGAAACACACTCCAGGCCCATTTAGAGCAAGAACCAACCCGTGTGGGCCCATTAACTTCACTCTGTTCCTTTGCTGACACCGCTTTTGTTTACAGATGGGCCTGACCTAGAGAGTGGGGAGGATCACTTGAGTTATGTGCGGTCCTGGAGCCCTGGAAAGGTGACCGGGTCAGAGGATGGGTGCTTTACCAGACCAAGCTGACCAGAGGACAGCTAAGTCGCTGCCCTACATCCTTCACTTCACACGGACTTAGGTTCCACCGGCCCTCAATTCCTCGGGGAGCAAACACCGAATTACCTGGGGAACGTGCAAAACGTGAGTTCACGACGTCATCTGTGTTAAAGACTCACGATCAGGAGATAGCCAGTTTGGAATGTGACTTTAGGCAGGCCTCCTGGGCCAGGACAAGTTTCCCTGAGTAGTAACAAGAAGGGGCTTGTCACCGTCTCTGTCTCCAGGGCCATCTTGATTAGCACCAAGAAGCACTCTTTTCTCAGGGACTAGAGAATCTGTGCTGAGTGAACTGTTAAAAAATAAGACGTGGGGCCTGGACATTAATGAATGCTGATGTGAGTCCACACTTATATTTCTCTCAATTAGATCCTCACTCTTCTTTGGAATCCAGGTACCCCAGCTGCTGACAGTGTTTTCGTTAGCTGGAGGCTGACAGCACCCCTGGAAATGAGCTTATAAAGAATAAATGAGCCCTGGGTTCAAACCCCTTCGGGGTTTGGCTTTCTGAAGCTAGGCAGAAATGAAAACTCAGCCGCCTAGGTTTTGCGTTATTACATTTTCTAGGTTATATTGGTCTCCGGGGAATCTGCTTGAGGCACTTCTAAGTTGTTTGTTTTGATTTTAACTGAGGAGATCAGATTTTAAATAACCCTCAATTATCAGAGAAGCCTGCATTAAAATAGGAGTTACGAGCAGCAAGGTGACTATTTTGAAATGCCCCTTTCTCAGTCAATATGCCGGCGCCTCGAGCCTCGGTCCTGGCTGCTGACGTAAGTGTGCAGCCGCAACTTCTTGCTCCAGTTAGCATTCGTTGGGTCCAACACAGCCACAGGCTCAGAAATAGTTTCTAGTTTTCCTGCTGCCTCATCAGCAAAATTGACAGTTAAGTTCCAATTGCTGAGGCTTTATTACTTTTGAAGACTCGAGAGGCAGACTAGAGCACAGCTGGGTCCCTCGCCCCGGGCAGGGTTTGCAGGGCTGGCAGGCAGAGGAGTCAGCTTTTGACTGTTAACTGGGGGCGATTTAACCTATAGGTGATTGTGAGGAGATCAAAGTTGAAACCCCCTGATGGTGGTATCTGAATAACTGCCCTTTCAGGAGTTATACCTTAGGGTTCAGCACTTCCTCAGTTAAGTACCATCGAAAAGGCCAAAGGGAAACAAGTTTTAAGAAGCTCAGCTGTTGGGATGAGGCAGATATAACGGGTCATGAGGTTGGACAAGGCATCCACCAGTGCATCTGCATGTCTCCCACTTTCTTGGAAATGCTGCTTCCGAGAGGCATTAGAGCCCAGCCTGACAAAAGAGTGGTTTAGAGATGGAAGCGTCGTAGTGATTTCCTGTTACGTAATCGTGTGGGCAGAGGCGGCCTGTAGGCTTCCTAGGCTGGGGTCTTTGTTGAATCCTTGCATAACTGTTTGTGGCCACATGCTCACATGTTTCTGTTTCCTAAAATGAATGTTTACTTCAGAAAAGATCCCTAGTGCAGAATAACAGCACTTTCCCGGGAAGCAGATGAGCAACGGTCCTTTTCTTTCCACGAGGGCCCTTGCTCAAGATGGTAATTTACCAAAAGTGAGTAATCATGCAGCTGAAAAGTCTTTAAATTGGGCTGTCTGGGAAATGTCGTGGAGTCTCAAAACAGGCCAGGTGTGAGTGTAAAGTAATGAGACTGAATTGTAAATGTTTTATGTAGAGTAGAACACAAAAGCAATGGTTCTGAACTTCGACTTCCCTCTTCCCCAGCTTACCATAGAGTAATTAAGGCAGAACCCTGGACACTTTGTAGAGCATGGGTCTATTTTATGTGGCAAACTTTCATCAGGGGCCCCTGGGGCTTCCTCTTCACTTGTTAGCCTCCCCTGAGCCGGGCTTATTGAGGGAGAGGGCGGTTTTCTCAAGTCTCCCTTGGCACGTGACTGCTCTTAGAAGCCTCTTGTCTCCTGAACCGAGAGGCTGGTTGGGTGCACAGTCAACTTTTTGCAGTCTTTTGTCTTTATTTTTTCCTGTTTTCTAAGAAAAGGGTAGATTCAGTTAGCAAATTTCTACTATTTTATCCAGAAGCCTTTCCCTCCCTTCTTCTAATAGCAATTCCTTCTCCCACCTTGTGGCTGGTTTCTGAATACAGAGCTAGTATGAGCCTAAAAATCATCTAAATTTCTTAGTAGACTCTCAAGGCACCAGAAATTAAGACGGGCATTTAGCAACATGGGCATTTCTGACACAGGAATTATACAAATTAGAGCGCATGCGTTTCAGATGGCCGTGACTTCTCTTCACACGAGTCATCTTAGGAATCCAGGAACTTATTCCAACAGCGATGCCACTGCTCAAAATGCCCATACTTCTCTTCTTCTGCAGCTGTCCCCCAAGCTGATGGGCAGATCATATGACCTGTCTCAGAACAGTAGTTTCAAAATCAAAACCAGTATATTTTTTTTCCAGTAATGCATGGCTGGATCACCTCCACTCACCTTTACCTATTAAGATGGGCTCCAAACAACTTCACTTTCTCAAAATTGAATTTACCCACAAAGGATGAACACTCATCAGCCATTATTAATGGGATTTTAGAGAATATGCCATAGGCTGTGAAAGCAATTCCTAAAATGAAGCTCCAGGAATTTCTCAAATGGCAGTCGTGTTTAACTACGGGAGATTTCTTTGGAGCAAAAAATACTTGTTTAGATGTGCAAGTTCTGATAAATTGGTTAAAAAGAGGCCTCGTTTGGTTGAGGAAACAAGATAAGGTGGTTTAAAAAGATTGTTTTTTTTGATCTGGGATATGAGAAAAATGGGCCCAGTCCTGCCAGTAAACATGGGCAAAGCATTAAACATCTCTAGATTTCTGATTCATTACATTTAAAACGAAGGGTTTAGCTTAGAAAATCTCTAAGGACTCTTTTAGCTTCCACACACCACAATTCACTCATCAGACATTTATTGGACAACTACTCTTAAGTGTCAGATACTGTTCAAGAAAAAAATGTTACAAAATTCTTGTCCTAAAAGATCTCAAAATCTAGCCAGGAATATGGCTGATATACAATTTTAAAATCACCAATATTGTCAGATGATATCCTATCTTATATATTATTTTATACATCATAATATAATATTTGTTGCTGTGTAAGCTGGCTACTTGTTCATCAAGTATTTTTCTTTTCTCCCTGGGGATTTTTTTTTTTTCAGACTCCCTTGTAATTAATTAGGCGAGACCAAGTGACTAGAGTCTGGCTAATTAATGTGGGCAGGAGTGACATATGCCACTTTAGAACTGGCCCATGAAACCCTCCCTTGTAACAGAGAGAGAACTCCACAGAGCCAGAGAAGCTTGGAGCCTAAAACGTGAAGGGGGCTGGGACCCCGAATGACTATGAAACAAGGGTTCACCCAAACATCCTGACGACCTGCACTGGACTGTAACATGAGGGAGAAATCGCATTTACTGGCTTGGTCCATGCCAATTTCGGGATAGCTGGTTATGGTTGTTAGGTTACCCTGCCCAATACATTTGTGTTATGAAGGAAGATGATGGTGGTGAAGGCAGGCAGCCGTGATAACAGTGCCTCGAGTGGGCAAAGAGCGAAAGCGAACCCTGGGGGCAGGGGGATCAGGTACCAAAGGTGGAAGGCAGCATAGAAGCGGGTAGAGCGATAGAGTAGTGAGGCACAGACAATAGCATAATTATTAGAGTCGCTGATGGCCTCACCCTAGATGCCTGTCTGAAAAAGAAATTACTTGGGGAAGAAAATGGGCTATCCAGCACTAGTGGAGGTAATGGCCCTTTTGGGCAATTAATCCCCTCTTTCAAAGTGACCTCCAGCTACTTATGAGAGTCCTGCAGACAACTGACTCACCAACTCACAATTGTCTTCTACCCCAGCCTCTGTGCTTTGCTGCCAGAGCCATTCTCCTGGGCACAACTCTCCTCCCCAGGTGACCACCACTGATGTTTTCTCTCTGGGCCTGGAGGAGGGGAAATACTGCTTTCCTCTTGTCTAAACATCCCCCGCAACAACCAACCGTTCGGGGCTTCTGATTCAAGATGCAAAAACTACTCACTCACGGACTCCCCTTATTCCCCGAGACCTGGTTGAAGTTTCAGGACTTAGAGAAAACACTAAAAGGAAGAAGCGTATAATGGCAAAGCATTTGGGAAGAGATATCATTGGTGAATAAATTATTTTAAGAAATTCCCAGAAGAGGGAAATTGAAATGCGTTGATAAGTGAGCCAAGCAGAAGCCACAGTGGGGCTCGCAGAAGAGGTGGAAGCTGGCCCGACCTGTGAAACACCTAAGAGGCTCTGCTCGCTGAGTCCGTCGTTGCAGAGGGTAATGGTGGGAGGGAACTGAAAAGAGAAGGATCGGCGGCAGAGCTGCGGGAGTCAGGCCCATTCTCCCCTTCTCCTTGGCCTCCCATGATGGAACAACTAGTGGACTGCATTTATACCAAGACTGAAAAACAAAAGCCAAAAACGAAAAGCGAAACAAGCCGAAACTGAGAAATGCTCTCTTTCTCTAAGTAAAGAGAGCGAACGACCTGCAGAGACCTAAGGCTTTTGACGGCTATTGCTGCCTCCGAATTCAGCATTTCTATTTCTGGAATTTGGGCAGCTCGTTCTTCACAGATCACCTTAAAGCACAGTCTGCCATTAAATATATCCCATCCCAATAGGCAAAGTAACAATCGGCTTTACATTTCATGGCAGGGTTCTGTTGGGGGAGATAATCACAGGGACCCATAAAGCAGCAGAAGGGAACCATACCAGCGCCCTAGAATGATCAGCCTTGTCCCTTGTTCCTGATTGTGAGTGAACAGTATGTGAGGAAGAAGCATGTAAAAGAAGGACTAAAATAAATATAACCACCCCAGGGATGCTATTTCAGGAAATAGAAGATAATTTTTAAAAATCTGATTATGTCTTTACGGAGAATTCAGAAGGCTTGTGTTCAAGACAAGAATACAGTGATATAATAATTGTCAAAGAATTAATTTTTGTAATAAAAATCATGTTAAAAATCTTTAAAAATCAGTAACAAGCATTGACGATGAAGTGAAAGCTACATTCCAAACCATAGAGCAAAAAGATGGACAGAAATCATGAGATAAAAAATTATGTAAAGAGAGGATCAATCCAGGGTTCAACAGATGACTAATGGTAGTTCCCGAGCTAGACTCTATAATATAGAGTAAAATTTTTTCTTTATCGTGAGGAAAATTTCCAAGAGTTGAAAAAAGGTACAAGTCTTTAGTTTGACAGTGCTCATCAAGTGCTGAGCAGTGTGAAAGGAAAAAGATTCACATGCAGGAAGAATCTCACCCAGCACAGAGAGGTCAGAGAAAGAGAAGATCCTAAAAGTTTTCAGTGTGAAACAATTAGCAAATCAAATAGTCTGTATTGTAACAAAAATCATCTGGCATCAGCAACATTAACTCCTAGCTGGCTGCTAGGGCTTATGGAGCAATGCCATCGAGTTCAAAGGGAAAATTATTTTGACCTGGATTTTATTTGACCTAGAAATCTAGTATCCTGCTATGCTGCCAATCAAGCGGGAAGTTAAAATGCATTTTTAGACACACAGGGAATCAGAATATTTACTTGGCAAAATAAGGGAGTGATTTCTAGCAAAAGCGGGGGACAAGAAAGCCATGCTTAAGGAAAGAGTGGCTCTGACACAATAGGGTGGCCAAGGAGAGTCCCGCACGGCAGCTGTGCATCAGGCCCCGGGACGGCCAGTCTGCAGGGGGAGGAGGCTCTTGGAACTTGCCTCTGAGAAAATGGATTTTCCGTGCAACACTATCATGGAGACGAAGAAAAAAAACGAGGATACTTTAACAGCTTATTCATTTTCTTTTAACAATAAAAATAAAAGGCATTAGAAATCTCGGGAAAACCCAAATAGGTTTATAACAAAGTCATGGGTCTCATAAAAATTTTCTTATATTGTGACATGATGGGAGCATTGGTTGAGCGTCTGGACAGATAATGTATTTGACCTTGACACTAACAATGTTCTTCTCCAAATGTTTCAGGAGTTACGGCATTTTATCTGTAGAGAAGAAAAAAATAATTATATGATACCGTTTGACACTGTAGTGAATAATATTTACATAGTAATTGCAGCAAAGAAGGTATTTATTGGCTTGTTAATTTTTAGACTCAACCTATAAACAAAGTGTGGAAGACTTAATTAAGGTTATGGAGTAGCATTTAAATGTTATTATCATCAACCATGTATAAGAAAATATACGATAGAAGTATGGATAAGAAAAGTAGAACAGTAAATTAGGAGTAGAGACAGTAAATTAGGGACAGTAAGACAGTAAGTGGCAGGTGATGGTCAAAAAATACTAATAAAAGTTGATGGAAAAAAAAATAGGTGTTTATGTATAGCATTTAAAATTGCACTGGTTGCTAACAGAGACTGTGAACAGTCAGTTGAGTGCCTCTATTTATTCCTGATAGGAAACAGAAGGTGGTCGGAGGAGGACTCCTGTCGTATTCTCAGCTCATCACTAAGCAGTAAATAATCGCATTAATTGCTAAGAATGTTGACTGGGGAATATTTTCAAATTAATGAGTACAAAAATACAGTGCCTTTTAATTACTAAAACTTTTTCTCTGAAGGGGAGCGCTCTCTAGGGCACTGACTTACTGTTTTCAGTGCTTGAGGCCCAAACAGAGTAAAGGGTACAAATATTCCAGGTTTCCAACTGTCCCTATTGTCCCTGATAATCATAAAACTGTTGGAGAAATATCACGTTAAAAGCCAAAGAAGGTCAGTTTCCAGAGGTACCACTGAGCACAAGTGTGCTCATTTTGTTTGATTGCAGTTAGAGTGGCACTTCCTGGGGACGTGGGGTTGTAGGCAGCAGTCCCATCTACAGACCCCAGGAGTCCGCAGAGGCAACCTGTAGGCCTCCGTGACCAAGACAGCCCTCCTGCCGAGCCATCCCCTTAGATTCAGGTGACAGAGGATGAATGCTTGGGGCACGAGTCTTGTATTAAGCTCATGGCAGCCTCAGACCCATGTCCGCACCCTGCTTGCCGACTGATGAGACAGTGGAACTAAGTCGGAAGGACGTTCCTTCTTGGGCAGGTTGTCTTCTGAACTGCTCTAGAAACATGAGCTTCTCATTATGAGGAAAGAGCTATTTCCCCATTCAGGGAGAATCACCTGCTGACATCGGTGAACCTCCTAAGCCTGACACACTCAGTAGGACCCTTAAGCGGGGCCTTTTGTCTGGCATCTAAACTCACCTTTCTGCACAGTGATATCTTCCACTTTAAAGTGGAACTTGGGTCAAATATCTATAGTTACTGTCTTTCTTAAAATGGAGAGGGTGAGCTTCCATAAAATACAGTTTTCAAAAATAAAACCGATTTAGTGCAACCCAAGTGACGGACAAAAGTATACTCAGCTAATTGACAATGGGTCTCTGCCATCCTGTTATTCCAAACAAGCTAAGCCTTACGAAGTCTGTCCTGGCCACAGCCTCACGTTAAGGGATTCTCGTGAACTGCTTTCTACTTATGGAAGTAGTGGCTAAGTTTCACAAAGTGGGACCTCACTGCCATAGCTTAAACCAATTAGACCAGAAAAGCTATATAGATTAGGAGATGTATAGATTAGGAAATCCATAGGCTGGCCAGCAGCAACCTACGATGTCCCATGGCATGATGTCTTCCTTAGAAGTCTGGACTACAATTAGGACCAGAGGGCTAATTAGTTTGTAGGAGGAGCAGAAGTGGAACAGCACAGTGAGGGAAGGTGGGGCATGGTTTCATGGCATAGAAGAGCCCAGGAGCACATAATAACCATGAGCATGCAAGTTACGAGGTAGGGAAGGGCCACTAGAATTGAGTCAGACTTGGTTTGTGGGGACAGAAGTGGCAGAAGCAGAGTTGGGGAGGCATCAGCATTAATGGCGGAGTGCAGAATAGGGGTTAATGAAATGCTTCAGCTGAGAGAATATCTGAATTAGGCTCCTGTATTCCTTCGAGGCCTACTATGTGTCTGTTTCTGGGGTTCATGGCACCCCCTTGCTTTCACGCATGTCCTTGTGATAGACTCCCACAGTGTCAACTAACCTGAGTGGGTCTCTGTTTTTTGCAGCCCAGAGATCCCAGCTAAACATGTCAACCCATGCGTCCTGCCTTTCTAGTTGGACAAACTCCTTTAAGGTTGCTTTTCTGAGGTAGGGGGTGGGGGAATGTGATGAACTAATGGAGACAATGAAAAGGTGGTCTGAAGCAAAGCAAGCCAGTATTGCCCCCTCAGGCCTGAGAGTGGTACCCCAAGGTCGGCCCTTTCATGGGAGTCCAGGAGGTGTCAGGGGCAGGCAGTGAGGAGAAGGTGCTCACTGCTTGGGGATTATGGCAGAAACTCAATGTCCCGTGTCTTCACCACCAAGGACTCCTTCTTCCTGCACCCTCTCTCCCCATACAACCACATGATTTTTCTCCATGGACACTAAGTTTTGAAAACATTTAATCTAGCAAAGCAATGGTATTCATTTAGGTAATACATTACTTACCTATTGGAATAGATATGAATTCTATCGATACACTCAGAGTGCCTAAATCTTACTTTTATAATCTCTAGTTTGACCCTGATTCATCATTTCACTGAGTTGGCAGGAAGTTTAACATCAGTCTTTCTTGAAGTTATATGTCCCAGAGTGTAGAGTGGAGTGCAGGGGATGACACTGGTCCTTTATAGTACATCAGCTGTCAATTCTGAGATCTTCATGGTCCTTTCAGGCCCATCTGCCACACCTCCCATACCATGTTTAGGACATCAGAATCTTTACTATGGCTGGAAACCCAGAACCAGGGACCTTTCTGAGTGTGGCGTGCAGCTGTCCCCTCTGAGGTTTGCCCCTTGCCTGGAAACTTTGTCATGACAAAGATTGGTAGTCCAAGCTCTTTCCCTATCTCTCCTGAACCAGTCTGGAAATCTTTCATTTTTAGTTGTGAAGAGCCTTCCTCTAAAAAACATACCTGGATGATAGATTGAACAGGAAGCCCAGTACCTGGGGGAAATCTACAACTAGAACTTGAACATTCAGACACACACACTCACAGGCATGAGCGTGCGTGCATGTGTGTGCTCACATGGATTGACACATGGGGTCTCTCAAACAGTGTTTTCTCTCTCAGGATGCGATAGTAATTATGCTGATTGAGGGCACATGTGTCCGAGGTCACCTGGTAAGTATTATATATAAGTCATGGGATTTCCGGAGTTCCTCCTGGTTGAGTCTCAAGGGGAAGAGGAGCCATGCGCAGTAAAGACACTTGTAAAATAAATTCTGTGAAGCAAGTCAATGAACTATCAGCTCAGTCTTGTTAACTTTAGGGAGACCCCAGATGAGGCTTTATGTCTAACGTATCTGGTTGCAGGAAAAGTAAAAAAGTACAAATGTCCCCTTAATGCCCCTTGTTGCCACTAAATTGCTGCCCGCTTGCGTCCAACTCTGGGTCTCCGCAGAGTGAATTGAGTAGCCTGGACTTGGGGACAGGTCTCCTTCCCGGGCTCCTGAGACCCCCTTCTCAGTACCCTCCTGCTGATCTCCCACAGTGCCCGGCAGTGGCTTCCTCTTTCTGTGTTTCTTGTCCACCCACAGCTTCGAAGCTGTAGATCTGATTTCCGTGGTTGGCATGAGCTGGCTCACCAATTCCAAAGGTTTCTAAAATGTACCTTCTGTGCCCTGAGGAAGGAGGGAGGGAAAGGCCGAGTTGCAGTAACTTTCCTTTGCCCAGTGCTTCAAGTTTAGTGTGTTCAGGACCTCCGTTTACATTGTCACCTGGCTTCACACAGCCTTTCAGAGTAGCAGTGTTCCTTATTTACAATGTGAAAAATGGGGCTCAGAGAGAGACAGGGATTTGCTCGAGGTCACAGAGCAGAACCGGAGCCTTTGTTTCCCTCTCCTGTGCTCTTGGCCTGCTAGTCGGTGGGCACACGATGAGCTTTTAATGTGAAATGAGCACTCTTCAAGCCCAGTATAATAACCAGAACACTGGCAGACACACTCCCTACCCTCAGGCTGTGTACAGTTTAGGTGAATGTTTATGTCTGTCTATGCGTGGTATCCCACTAGGTCAAGCGGAAACACAATCCTTGCCCTTAGGATCTTACAGCCTAAAAGGAAGTCCGATTCGGCACTCTGCTCTCTTGGTAGGGCACGAAGGTAGTTTGAACCTGTTTTTCTTTGCTCAGTAGCTCTAAGTAAACAGACCCCTGGAAACCTTAACCCCCCCACAGAGCTTAAGGAGGTTGGTGAGATGTTCTCCACCAACCACCCCCTTTTCCCCTTTTCTTCTTTGTTTTCCCACTCTGAGCAGGGACCTGTGGCCAGTCTGCCCTTTGTTAGTCAGGCAGAGGATGGAAGAAGCTGTTTGGCCTGATCTGGGTCACAGACATTGTCAGCACAGAGAACACCTCCCCTTCTTCCCCAGCTGTTGGTAACCTTGACTTAAACATAAAGAAAGGAGGGGTTTGGGTTGGGAGGCAATAAGAAGGAAAGAGGCAGAGCCCTAGCTGGTGTGGCTCAGTGGACAGAGTACGCGCTTGCGAACCAGAGTCACCAGTTTGATTCCCAGTCAGGGCACAGGCCTGGGTTGCGGGCCAGGTCCCCAGTGAGGGGGGCGCATGAGAGGCAATCACATATTTATGCTTCTCTCCTCTTCTTTCTCCCTCCCTTGCCCTCTCTCTAAAAATAAATTAAAAAAATCTTTTTAAGAAGAGGGAGAAGTGGTAGAAATGGTGTCCCTTCCTCGTCCATTGTTTTGTACTGGGCTTAACTCACCTGAGGTCAAAAATGGACAAAGATGTCTTTGTGGCAGACTGGGCTAGGGCTGAGGCCACTGGAGTCATGAAACATTGAGGCTCTGACCCCACAGTGCTGCTTGGGCCCCAGGAAAAAAAAGTGTGGCCCAACCTGGCTGGTGTGGCTCAGTTGGTTGGAGCATTGTCCTGTAGACTGAAGGGTCACAGGTTCGATTTCTCGTCAGGACACACGCCTGAGTTGTGGGTTTGATCCCTGTTCAGGGAGTGTACAAGAGGGCAGCCAATTGATCTCTCTCTCTCTCTCTCTCTCTCTCTCTTTCCCCCTTCCTTTCTCTCTAAAGGCAATATAAAAAAATGTCCTTAAGTGAGGATTAAAAAAATTGTGGCCCAGTTTGGGAAGGAAGACATCCTCCTTGATTCTGCACAGGACCCTGCGTCAACAGGGCACCCAGGGCCCGGCAGGTCAGTCCCTGGCCTAGACAGGGCATCCTGTAATGAACACGGGGAGCATGGTTGTGGCTGTAAACCGGCGGGAACGGGACCCTGAGAAGAATGAGGCAGACACCAGGGATTCCGAAGCTGATAGGCTGCTCTGTGGGCATCGTGTGTATTCCATAGTAAAATGGTGACAGTAGTCAAGTTTCAGCATGGATGGAGGCCTTGAAAACACTGTGATGTGATCCAGGTGACATTTGGGGTATGAGTACAAGAGGCTTTGTTATAAAGGGTGAGCTTTCTGGACATAAACCTTATACAAGTGGACAAAGGGCAGGTATAAAATTTTGTCCCTTTAGAATTTTCTACCTTTGTTTCCTCATTTTATTAATTTTTTTCCATGTACCTTTCATCTACTTAATATATGTTGTCTCTTACCTCTTCTGTTCACAAAGCAATAAGATCTTTTTGTTCCTAATTTTTCTGAGCTCTCCCCACCATGCAGGCCTGCTGACTTGAGGTAGCCTCCAGTTGTTCTAAGCAGGAATCATCCCCTGGACTGGGAAAATCAGTCCATCAAATCCTCCGCGAATTGCTCTCTCTCCCCTACCAGGATCTGACAGCAAAGACGCTATTTAAAGCCATAGGACTGGATGAGATTTCCTGGGGAGTGAATGTAATTAGAAAAGAGGACCGCTCTCGGAGGCAGGGGATATTCAGAGATCTGGAAGAGGCCAAGCGAAAAAGTAGGCCTCTGAAGTTGATTCCAAGACCTGCCATCTGACTCTGATCCTTTGGATGGGTGACCAGAGGAAAGTTACTTAATCTCCTTGAGGTGTAGTTGTTTTTGCATGTGACATAAGGCCCATCTCACTGAGACTCCAAGGAGACAATGAAGGGTCTTCTCTCTGTCAAGTGTCCCGTGCTGAATGTGTTACCTGTTATTTCCACAGGACGCATCCACACCTTTCTCTGTACTCACCCACTCTGCCTCCTGCCCTGGATCCTAGATCCTTATTTTGCAGGAATTCCTGCTCTTTGTGATGTTGAGGTCACTCCCCTCAACATCAAACACATGCTGTAAGAGCCTCCAGGTTAGGAAAAAAAAAAGGTACCCTCTCCTGACTCTGCAGTTCTTTCCTGTTGCAGCCTCATGTCTCTCCTTCCCTTTGCATTAAAATAATTTTTGAAAAAAGGCACCTGTACTCACTGTCTTTACTTCTTCCATCTCTTCTTGAGATCACCCAAACAGACGCTTCTCCTCGCTACCCCACAAAACCAGTCTTGTTAAGGTTACCAGTGACCTCCCTGCTGCAAATCCAGTTATTCATTCCCTGTCCCTCTGTCCTCAGCTCCGGCCATGTGTGACACTGTTCACTCCTGGCCTCTCGCAGCCTGTGGCTTCCGGGACACCACCTTCTGGTTTCCCTCACACCTCATTTACTTGCTCCACCTCTTCCAGATCTCTCAACGTTGTCTGCATCAGAGTGCAGTTCTCTTTCCTAATTACATTCACTCCCCCAGGAAATCTCTAGTCTTATGGCTTGAAATAGCTTCTCTCTGCTGTCAGCTCCTCATACAAGTCTCCAGACTTGTGCATCCAGCTACGTCCTCCACATCTCCACATCTCCACACCTTGCCTTTTCTTAGTCCACACCCCCTCCATCAGCAAACCCCGCTGGCTGTGTCTTCAAAATACGTTCAGTATTCATCTTCCCCTCACCTCCCGGCCCTAGCGATCCCTCTCCTTGGCTGCTAAAGGAGGCACCTTACTGCTCTGGCATCCACACCTGCCTTCCTATGCTGAATTACTATGTGACAGCAAGAGTTATCCTTTCAAAATCCTTTGAAAATGTAACTCTTACTTTATCATTCTCCTGCTCAAAACTCTCCAATAGCTTCCTGTAATATTTTAAAGCCTTTAAGGATCAACCGCTAACTAGCTTTGACCTCGTCTCCTGCCACTCGCCCTCTCTGTCACTCTGTCCCAACCCCACTGGCTGACTGCTGTTCATAGAACGTGCCAGTGTGCTTCCCGATCAGGGCTGCTGCCCTGTTCCCTAAGCTGGGCTACCTTTCCCCAGAGAGCGGATGGCCTATTGTAATGGTCCTCTGTTGTGGCAGTGGTAGCAAAGCGTGACAAATTTAGCAGCTGTAAACAATCCCACTCGTTATCTCATCTTCTCATAGTGCTGTAGGTCAGTAGTCCGGCACGGCGGCGTTGGGTCCTCTGCCCGGGGTCTCCCGAAGTTGAAATCAAGGTGTTGGCTGCCAGGCTCTTCCCACGAGGCTCTGGGAAAGGGTCGGCTTCCATGGTCAGTCGGGTTGGTGCAGAATTCAGTTGCTTGTGTTCGTGGGACTGAGGTCCCCGTTTCTCTGTCCAGCAGCATTTAGAGGCAGCCCACAGTCCTCACGGGGCCCCACCATCTTCAAGTCAGCAAGGGTGTGTGCCGAGTCCTCACACTTTACATCTTGCTGCTTTCCTCTTCTGTTCCTGCTTTCTGCTGTGAACAACTTACCTGATGGCATTGGGCCCACCCTACATTTCTAGATAATCTCCCTATTGTAGGGTCAAACTGATTAGTAATCTTAATTGGTCTCCTTTGCCATGTAATACAACACAGCAACCTAACTACAAGAGTGGCAACAGGGAGTGGAGGCCATGGGGACTGTAATTCTGCCTACCATGCCTGTCTTTCACTTTGGCCATTTGGTTAACGTCGCTTAAGTCTTGGGCTCCCAAATCTAAACGGTGTCCTGCCCATCCCACCTTCACTCTCTAATTTCTCTCCCTGCTTGCTTTTTCTCATAGCACTTATCAATGCCTGTATTTGGTTGGCTTGTTACGCTTCTCTTCACGAGATTGCCAGCTATGTGATGGCAGGAACTTTATTGCCCGGCACCTAGGAGTGTGCCTAGAACTTAGTAGGTGCTCAGTAAACACATGTTGAATAAATGTAAAGAAATGAATGACACTTTGCCTCTTCGATAATGCAGATGAGCTATCTTCAACAATTAACTAGTTCTCTGTTTCTTAAAATACCTCTCTAGCACATTATCAGTTATCAGTCAACAGGTATTTGAATATCTTCTACAAACCCCACTCTTTCTGGGAATCCACTGGGCTATGCTGCATCTTGATTTAAGGAACTTTTGGTCTTTGGTAGACCCCTGAAACATTCTAGGGGCAAAATAAGGGGTGACTTTTCCCCCGCAATTCTGATGAAAGAAATGTCATTTTCCTTTATTTTCTCTGATTCGCTTGCATCTACTTTGAGGCCTGCTTCCTCCTAACTGGTAGGAAATATCAATCCTCCTTCATTATTCATGAATGATTAAAAAAGGAAATGCATACTTTCCTCAGGAAATTTATTGTTCAGTAAAATCGATTAGATGTATTAATTACACATAATTTTTATATTCTTCATTGTACAAATGTATTAAATGATGAGAGATACGGAAAGCATGCTTTGGGGGGTACATGACTGGGAGAAGTAATGGGCATAGAAATTAATTCTGAGGGCTGGGCGCTGGAACCCGGATTGCGTATAAGCTAGGCCTCGGTGTGTGGGCATAGCCTGAACAGCCGTGCCAGAAAAGGCGGCAGAGTTGGGGGGACCAGCTTGAGGACAAGTGTGCAAAATGAAGAAAAAGTTGTATGTAGAGAAAATGGGGAGCAGTGGAAAAGAGGATTATGGGGGGAATAAAAGACAGGAAAAGAAACAGCCATATCACCCATACTACCCCAAAGGCAGTTCCAGGTTGTAGATGATAGATCTGAATGTCACTAGCCAAAAAGAAAACTTTTGCAAAATAATACAGGGTCTCTATGTAGGAAAAGGGTTTTTAAACAGGATAGTGAAAATGTAGTCATAAAGGAAAAGTAAAAAATTGGACTTCACTGCAATTTAAAACCACTGTCCATCAACAGATATTATTAAGAGAGTTAAAGGCAAGCAATACAGTGGGAGAAGATATTTGGAACATATACGACAAGGAACTGGCATCATGAATATATAAATAAATTCTGTAAACCCATAAGAAATAACAGACAACCCAATGGAAAAATGGGTAAGAGGTTTGAGCAGGCATAGGTACTTCATAAAAGAGAATATCCAAATAAGCAATAAACATATAAAAATTTAATTAATCACGAGAAATGCAAATTAAAACCACAATAAAATGACACTTAATTTTCACTAGAATAGGCTAAATCCTAAGACTGACAATACCAAGTTTTGACAAAAATATGGAGCAATGTGCGTTGTCATACTTTGCTGGTGGGAATGGAAGTTGGCACAAACACCTTAAAAAATAATTAGACATCATCTACTAATATTAAAAATACATACAACTTATGATCTAGTAATGCCACTCCTAGGTATATGTCCAACAGAAATACATATACATGAGCACCAAGAAATGTGTACAAGAGCTACATTAGTCACGATAACCTCAAACTGGAAAGAACCTTGACTAATATCTCGACAGTGGAACGGATGAATGGATGCTGTATGTCCGTGTGATGGAATGCTCAGCAGTCAAGAAGATAAACAAAATAGAGCCTCACACAGGAACATGGATAAGGCCAAACAATATGATGTTGAACAAAAGAAGCCAAACATTTTAATTGTGTGATTCTATTTAAGTCAGTTCAAAGCAAATTGTGACTATGAGATAATATTTATGTGAAAAAACAATAAAGAAACAAAAGGATTGATTCCAAAAAAAAGTCAGGATGGTGGATTCTTTTGTAGGGTGGGGAGGGACAGGGGTTGGGAGGGGGTTCGGAATGTTGTCTTCTTTTTTTTATCCTCACCTGAGGACATTATTTTCCATAGCTTTTAGAAGGAAAAGGATGCAGTGGGGGCAGTGGGGGGACAGATTGATGTGAGAAACATCAATTGGTTGCCTTCTCATACATGCCCCGTCAGGAGATCAAACCCACAGCCTGGGTATGTGCCCAGACTGGGAAACGAACCCGTGGCCTTTCGGTTTATGGGATGATGCTCCAACCAACTGAGCCATACCGGCCAGGGCCTGAATGTTGTCTTCTTAATCTGGGTGGTAGTCACATAGGGCTGCACTTTGTGGGAAATCTGATCTACACAGTTTAGATTTCTGTGCTTTTTGTATGTATATATTAGACATAGTTTGCAACTAAAAAAGAACAAGAAACATAGCTTTAGAAGAGAGTGTTTAGCATCTGAAATGCTAAGCTGGATTTGGATTTTATTCTGTAGAATAGGGAGCCATTGAAGTGCTCACTTGTCAGGCAGGAAGCTGCACTACAACACTAACAGAAATCTAAATGAAAGAAAAAAGTTTTCTGTACCACCATTTTCACTTTTAGTCTTTTTTACCACCTTTGCTTCCTAAGTGGATAAAACAAAATATAGTTTTAATTTTCAATGCTGTTTAAAAAGAAATAGGTCATAAGAACATTCCTTGTCACACTAACCAGTCTTCATAATAATTTTTATTGACTTTATAATATTCATTTGAGTGGCTTTATCTTAATTTACTTAACCATTCTCTTGTTATTGCTTTAAATTCAACTGATATTTTATTATAGGTAATACCTCATAAACATCATTTCCCCAGTGAATGAGAATATATTCTAAGAAATATTATTTTAAGGTCAAAGATTATGAATCTTTTAATGAATATTGATATTTGAAAATTACTTTCCAGAAGAATTTTTACTAGTTTCTATGGCCACCCACTATGTATGAACAGGCTTAGTCATTCAGCAAATATTTATTGAACACCTAGTTTACGCCGGCACTATCTGCTGCCGTCAGAGAGGTTAATGTCAAATCAGGAAGACACAAAAATTGTCCACGCTGGGGGCCAGGGCAAGGTGCCTCAGAAGACAGGTCCACATAGCCATGGAGATCACATCATTTCGCATCCAGATCACATCATAGCATGGCTGTGAAGTGTGTTGTTTTAAAGCATGTGAAAGTCCATTGGTGATTTTGAGCAGTGGTTGATATGAATAGAATGGGGTTTTAGAAAGATTAGCTTGGCCTTGCATTGTAGAAGAGATGCTGGGGGAGTATCTAGTGCCCGAGAAAATGTACAAAGCTTCGGGGTGAAAATCAGTGAGGGTTCCTGACCTGCGGAAGAACTGGGGAAAGGAGACCAGGGATGTGACTGAAGCTCTAGGTTAGGAGATGCCGCATAAGCTGCGTAAAATGTCATCGTGCAAACACAAAGTATAGTAAGACCATTAGACTTGACAATTCCACATTGCAGATGGCTAATTGACTTTAGGGTCTCATTGTGACACTTGTCTGCCTTGCTCAATGCCAAACACAATCTTATGGCTAGATAATCATGTGGCCCAATGAGTGGGGCTGTGGGGAACCTTAATGTCTATATTCCTAATTTTCTGGGTATTTAAAAATATGCCGTAAATGATACTCTAAGGTAGTAGATTTTTGTATCCCTTATATATTATGATTTTCCCAGGTTACTGCTGGTCTTACACCATAATAGACTCTGACTGTCTGTTACACTTGATCTTGCAACACCATTACAATTTATTGCTGAAAATGAACACATGAGTCGTCAAAATACTCCTCAACAGCTTTTACCAGCTCTCTTCATAAAGCAAGGAGGCCATAAATCAGGCAGATGTTACACATCTGAGTCGAAGCTGCATCTCTAGGTCTGAACCCAGAGTCTTTGGGCTGGTGCCGATGTGTGGCTGGGAGCCGGCCACGCTCGTCTTCTCTGCCAGAGCACGTGGGACCGCACCAACCGGGAATCACAGACTCGGCAGCTGAAATCCCACAAAGTTAATGAGCTGTAAAGTTTTGACAGAGATGAGGGATATGGAAGAGGTAGAACAGGGAAATGACTTGCTTTAGCAGCCCTTCAGCTACTGTCTACTCTGCTTCTTTTTATGGGCAGTGGGTGTTGAGGGGGACATACAGGCCAGCCCTGTCCCAGCACTTGTGCGTCTCTGTGGAGACTGCATGTCAGTGCTACAAGCTTCCAAACCGAGACAATGAGATGCTAAGTTCAGGAGACATGGCTCGACTTTGATAATTTGACATCTTGAAAAACTGAAATCTACATTAGAGAAACTTAGCTGTCCATATTTTTCTCTATTCCTGTTGGCTGCCTGTTAATTTGTCTAATGTCTTCTTTACCTATCTTCACATAATTTATGATTTCCCTACATTTTGCTCAGTATTTTCTTTCTAATCTAGAAGGCCAATACTCATTTTCTCGTGGGCCTCTTGGTAAATCGCTAACTCAGTCGAAAACCTTCTAGCACAGTATACCTGTCATTTGTTGAGAACTTACTATGTTCCAGGCACTGTGCTGGTTCTTTATGTGTATTATTTCTATAAGATTATCTCCCTGCTTTACCCAAAGCAGTGGAAGCTCGGGCCGCTTATACAGTATCCAAGGTCATGAATCGGCAATGGCTTTTCTGGTATTAGAATCTGTGTCTGCCTGACCCTAACACTTACTTTTCTTTCCATGTTGATTTTCTGCCACCCACCAAAAACTTCAAATAACCCGAACCTAATTTTACTCCCTCAAGAATTGGAAAGTTTGGTGCTTTATCAAATTTATTTGTATATCTGCTCCTCTCATCTCTGGGCCCCAGGAGTGGTTAACACCTTGCTGAGAACTCCAAGCTGCAACTCTCCTAGACTCAGAGGTGTGACTGGGGTTTTTTAAAGACCAAGGAAAATCCTAGCTGCTCCAAGCTGCAGACACTGAGCAGCACTGCTGCTGAGTCCGGGGCCTACCCTGGAGCTGAAAAACATCCCTAACCGTGTCCCCATCTGGCAGATAAATTTTGCTGTCATCATGCCTGTCACCGACCACATCTCATGTGCTGGGCTGTCCCCTGAAGAAGGATTTGCCTCTTCCGGTGACTGTTTAGGCTTGAATCACTGCTGCACACATCACCAGGCGAATCAGCTCAAGCCAAGAGCAAATTCATGCACATGTCAAAGAGTGGTTTCACCAGATAAAGTACATAATGTGTCACAGTTGATCTGGCACTCATAAAAATGACCTGGTCTAGTTGCTCATTA
>PVJD01012574.1:0-38990 GCA_004026545.1 Mormoops blainvillei | reverse complement strand
GGCCCCAGGGCTCCTGCAGGGCCTGCCTCCTGGGTCCTTTGTGCCCCGGCCTCACACAGCACCCCTGGCGGGTGTCCACAGCCACATGCTGGGCATGGTGCCCCCTGCGTGCCTTCCTGGAGATGAAGTCGGCCCTGAGAACTGGGGAGAGGTGAGAAGGTGGCCAGGCTGGGTGTCTGCTGGGCCTGTTGGACTGGGCCGGCTCAGGCAGAGGAAGGGTGAGCCTGGAGAACGTCCCTCACCCCAGGCTTTCGTGGGACCAGCTGTGGGATGCCCCTTCCTGTGTCCCTAGAGGAAGGACCAAGATTTAGGCGACTGAGGGACTGCTCAGGACAGTGGTATTGGGAATTGCTGGTGTAACTTGGGGGATACAGAGGGGCTCCCAGCACTGGGCCGGAAGCTTGCACACCTCCAGAGACGGGGAGCTCATCACTCTGAGGCCACACTCTTTGCCTTTGGAGGCCTCTCTTCGCAAGTTTGCTTGCAATGAGCCCTGATCTCCCTGAGCTCGGTCTCCTGCTGCTAGTTCTGTCACATGGGGTCTCCGGAGAAAGGCTGCGCCTGCACCCGCTGGAAAGCTCTGGGGCGTCTCAGCTCTCCAGTCCCGAGGGATGAGGAGTGGGAGGCCGTGGGTTTGGCAGAAGCCTGTGCTGCAGCCACCGCTCTGACTGGGTGTCGTTAGCCAGATAAGGTTCAGTTGCAGGTATCCCAGACCATATATAAGGTGGAAATGGCGGATGGCCACCTGAGAGTGTGGGGTACTATGGGAGCCAGGGAGGAGGAGTGTGGGGTAGGGTCCCCCTGCTCTGACTCAGTGTCATTGAATTGGACCTTGAAGGTAGGGTAGGGCCTGAGGTAGAGGTGTAGGTGGGCCCGCACAGCCTTGGTGACAGGAATGGCCCACAGCCGATGCCCTGAAGGCTCCCTGTCCTGAAACCCTGGCACTCCCCTAGCAGGTGACAAATGGCACAGAGGCGGGAGGCAAGCTGCCGGCGGAGGAAGACAGGCTGGGAAGTGGTTCTTCAGCTTCATCGGAGGAGGAGGGGGAGAGGGAGGAGCAGCCGCCGCCCCGGCAGACCCTGCACCTGCGCAGGTGAGTGAAACCCACAGCCGACCTGGCATGTACCCCGGCTGGTGGGACCCTGTGGCCTCAGGGAGCCCTCACCCACATCACCCCTGCCGGCCCTGGGGAGAGAGTAGACGGGTGGGCCAGCCTCGAAGATGGTCCTTGGTGCCCCCAGCCCCGCTGCACCCTCTAAGCTTGGCCCCTGGCCTCGGGATTCTGCTGGGCTGACTGGTCCTGTCGATGGTGGGGTGGGAGGTAGGGGACCCGCCTTCTTCCCTCTGGCCTGGGAGGTGGCTGAGCTGGGGAGGGGCACAGACGCCTGCTTCTGTCCCCTAGAAACGGGATCAGCAAGTGGAACCAGAGGGTAGATGCCGGCCCGGGGAGTCCACCAAGCAGGAAGGGCCCGGGGCTTCACCTTGAGGAGCTGGGCGCAGCCAACCTGGAGCCCAGAGGTGAGCTTGGCGGCGTGCAGAGAGGAGGACCCTGACCCCTTCCCTCTCTGTGGTCCCGACGGACCACTCTGGACGGTCCACCCCCCCTCCCCGGCCGCCCTCCCCCACTGTCGCCCCCACCGTTGGGTGGCACAGCAGCCTTCACCACTGGCCTTTTACAGTGGCTCCTGGGAGCAGGGCCCAGGCTCGGCCCCGCCAGGACCCAGCCGCCACGGCCTCCGAGTGGCGGCTGGCCCAAGCCCAGCAGAAGATCCGGGAGCTGGCCATCAACATCCGCGTGAAGGAGGAGCTCATCGGCGAGCTGGTCCGCACAGGTGAGCGGTGGGTGCCGGGCGCCCTCTGCCCGAGGGGGTTACGGGCAGGGGCTAGACGGCCGGGACTCGATGCCCAGCTCAGCCTCTTGCCACCCCGTGTGACCTTGAGCAAGTCGGCTCACCCCTCTGGGCCTCGGCTCCCTCACTCCTAGCGTGGAGACAGTAATTGTTCCCGCTTCACAGCGTCGTTCTGGGGCTGAAACAGGCGAGGTCGGGTGCAGCGTTTCGACTGGCTCTCGGGAAGCTCTGCCTGGCGCTGGTGTGGGTCAGGCGCCTGCCAGGCGGGCGCACAGCCTCTCAGTCCTGGGGGGCGCACAGTGTCCCCAAACTGTGCTGTGTCTACTGGTAATGTGTGTGATGGGAGAGGATGATTTTAGGTGGTGACCAGTTGAACTTTTTAATAGCTGTGAACTTACTGTAAAATGCATTCTGAAAAATTTCAGACAAATGAGAAGAGAGACTAGTACAGCGGGTCCCCGCATCCCTATCACCAAGATTCAGTTGCCAAATTTTTCCCACCTTTGTTTCATTGCTGAGATATATATTATTTAATTAAACTTACTGGGGTAGCTGTTGGTTAATAACGTTACATAAGATTCAGGTGTACGCTTCTGTGATACGGCAATTTGCAACCTTTTTCATCCCATGGCACACACAAATGAATTACAGTAAAATTCTGCGGTATACCAAAAACGTGTATTTTGCTGAACTGACAAAAAACAGGCATAATTTGGATTCATTCGCACTGGACAGCTCCTGTTCTGTTAGCTGTTGTCATTTTTCTTTGACAATCTAAGGGAAAAGAGGTCAGTGCCCCTGACTATGTAGTCAGGGGCCACGCGTTTTAAAAATTCCTGCGGCGCAGCGGTTGAAAACTGCCGCTGTCACACGTCTGTCTGTGGCATTGTGCGCTCTCCACCCAAAGTCGTCTCCTCTGTCAACCATGCACTTGACCCTCTTCATCCTCTCCCACCCTCTCCCCTCTGGTGGATCCTTTCTGTTTTATATGCCATGTGTGCGCGAAGTCCTGCGGTTCTTGGCCTTTGCTGTTGTAACCGATGGCAGTCGTTCATCATTTGTTGTGGCCGAGTGGCACTGCATTATACATATGCGCACCATTATTGCGTGGTGTACATGTTTATGCGCCTTCTTTAATTGCCCATTGAAGGACACTTCGGTTGCCTCCATGTTTTGGCCTCCGTGATGTACGTTGTATCTTAAATGCTTTTTCAGCAACTATTGATAAGACCGAATGATTTTTATCCTTTCTTTTGTTAATGTGCTGTATTACATTGATTGATTTGCGTATATTGAACTATCCTTGTACCCCTGGAATGAACCCTGCTTGATCGTGATACATTCCTTTTTTGAACGTGTTGTTGTGTTCGATCTGCTAGTATTTTGTTCAGGATTTTTGCATCTGTATTCATCGCAGATATTGGTCTGTCGTGTTTTTGTGTGTGTTGCCTTTGCCAGGTGTTGTTAGCGGGGTTGTGTCGGCCTCATACAACGTGTTAGGAAGTATTGCTGCCTCTTCAGTGTTTTTGGAGGAGTATGAGAGGATAGGTCTCACATCTTCTTTGTTTGGTAGAAACACTTTATTGAAGAGGCTTTCCTTTCCCTGGTGATTCTTTTTGACTCTTTGTTGAAGATGGGTCGCCCCTATGCAGGTGGGTTTTCCCTAGACTCTCAGTTCTGTCCCATTGGTCTGTGTGTCTGCTTTTCTGCCATACCAGGCTGTTCTCAGGACTCGAACACTGGAGTAGTTTGACGTTTGCTTCTTCCTTTCTCTTCCATTGTGATGGGGAGGCAGGAAGGGCGATGCCTTTTCTCGGGGACACAGCTCTGCCTGACGTAGGCTCCAGGCCGCAGTGTGGCGGCTGCAGCCCCACGTCTCCTGGCCCCTGAGCTCACAGAGCCACAGTGGGTCCCCAAATGTGCTGTGGCCTCCGTCCCGCCCCCTCAGATGCTCCACCACGTGGATGTTTCAGGTGTGTGTGTGTGTGTGTGTGTGTGTGTGTGTGTGTGCGCGCGCGTGCGCACCGTGTGCTGAGCAGATGCTCCTTTGTAGTTTTGGTTGTCTGACTTGTCGTAAATGTGAAGTCCTCCCCGGGGAAGGAGCGGATGGTCCTCGTGGAGGCAGCGGCCTGTGCTGACGGCCCCCCTTCTCCAGGGAAGGCTGCCCAGGCCCTGAACCGCCAGCACAGCCAGCGCATCCGCGAGCTGGAGCAGGAGGCGGAGCGCGTGCGGGCTGAGCTGAGTGAAGGCCAGCGGCAGCTGCGGGAGCTTGAGGGCAGGGACCCCCAGGATGCCGGGGAGCGGTCCCAGCTCCAGGAGTTCCGCAGAAGGGTCGCCGCTGCCCAGAGCCAGGTGCAGGTCAGTGTGGGGTCCTGGGGGCGGCAGGGGTGGCCACCCAGGCTGGGGCTCTGGGGCCCGAGCTCACTCTATGGAACCTATGGGTGTTCAGGCCCACGTCCCAGCCCCCGGCTGCTTGCGCTGCCCCCCGCCGGCCTCTCAGGCCGAGGCTGGTGCAGTAGCCGCCTGGCCAGAGGTCGGCTCACTGAAGACAGCAGAGGCAGGGAGGCGGGTCCTGCCTGCAGCTCACCTGGGAGGCCACGGAGGGGGCGAGTGGAGGGCGTCGTCCAAAGAAAATGGACCCTTCCTCAGGCAGCCTCCCTGCTCGCTTCCATCCATCTGTCCTTCCAGCTCCGCATTCACTCTCTTCTTCCCACTCTCTCCCCCGCAGCCGGTGTCCTTCTAATCCACCTGTCTTACCAGTTGATGTGACCAAATGTCCATTTATCCCTTCATCCTTTTGGTTCCCTTTCATCGATCCATGTGCTGTCTGTGCATCTTTAATGATCTGCCTTCCTGCCCACTCTCCTGTCCATCCGTCTTTGTAGCTGGCCACCCACCATTCCCTCCTTCTTTGCTCAGGTCGGGCGTCCAGGACGCAATACAGTAGAGTGGTCGAGGGCACGGGCTCCAGAACCAGGCTCTTGGGGTTTGAATCCCAGCTCTGCCATTTCCTAGCTGTGTGTCCTTGGTCAGGTGTCCTAACCACTCTGTGCCTCAGCTTCCTGCTCTGTTAACTGGGGCTAATAATAATCACACTCATGGGCAGGATTGTCAGGGTCATTTAACACACACAGAGCACTCAGTCTAGTGCCTGGTACGTGGTGAGCGTCTATGTGCCTCCCTCTAGTTGTCTTCTGGTGTTTATTATCCGTGGTCCATCCACCTGCTTTCCCTTCTGTCTGTCCCTCCATTCGGGCCTGCGCACCCTCGTTGAGCACCAGGCGCACCGTGGCCCCTGTGCGTGGCCCAGCGGAGGCTGTGCTGGTCGCAGGTGCTGAAGGAGAAGAAGCAGGTGACGGAGCGGCTGGCATCGCTGTCCGCCCAGAGCGAAAAGCGGCTGCAGGAGCTGGAGAGGAACGTGCGGCTCATGCGGCAGCAGCAGGCGCAGCTGCAGAGGCGGCTTCGTGAGGAGACAGAGCAGAAGCGGCGCCTGGAGACGGAGATGAGCAAACGGCAGCACCGGGTCAAGGTCAGGCTCTGGGCTGGGGGGCTGGGGGGCTGGGTGCGCACCCCGCTTCCCGGCTCCTCACGGCCGTGCAGCCTCCTCCAGCGGGTCACTCCGCCTCCCTGAGCTTCTCTCACCTGTAAGTTGAGGGGAGCTGCTGCGGGAAAGTCAGGGCCAGGGTGAGGATTCAGTGAGTTCAGTGCGACCAGCTCTCTGAGGGGGTGGGCACCTCCTATTGCAGGAGCAGATGGGTGTTTGTTTCCGTTTGCTGCTCCCCAGCGGGATGTGGGGCCGTGATGCTGGGGACGCTGTACAGGCCGTGTTGGGAGGGGGCAGGCGCACCCGTGGGCCTCTGGCGAGAGGCCGGCCCCTCAGCCGCGCCCCCGCCCCCCCCAGGAGCTGGAGCTGAAACACGAGCAGCAGCAGAAGATCCTGCGGATCAAGACGGAGGAGATCGCGGCGTTCCAGAGGAAGCGGCGCAGCGGCAGCAGCGGCTCCGTGGTCAGCCTGGAGCAGCAGCAGGTGGGCACGCGGGGGGCACCCATGTCCTGGGGCGGGGTGGTGGTGTGGAGTGCTGCCCGCAGCAGGCGTGAGCACTGAGCGCCCCCTGCCATGCTCCCCCAGAAGATCGAGGAGCAGAAGAAGTGGCTGGACCAGGAGATCGAGAAGGTCCTGCAGCAGCGGCGGGCGCTGGAGGGGCTGGGTGAGGAGCTCCGCAAGCGGGAGGCCATCCTGGCCAAGAAGGAGGCCCTGGTGCAGGAGAAGACAGGGCTGGAGAGCAAGCGTCTGCGGTCCAGCCAGGTGAGTGCCCGCCCCGTGAGGTCTGCGCCGGTCGAGCTCTGCCCGGCAGGTTCGGGCGCCTAGCTGGAACCGCTCCACGTGTCCCTGCACAGTGCGTTTCCCCTCATCTGCCCCCGGCTCTGGGGTGGCGCAGGCAGGTAGAGGAGGGTTGTGGGTGGCCCGGAGACAGACTCATCGCTGGCACAGAGGCAGGGAGACCTGGCCCAACCTGGCGCCACGGGGCATCGTTGCTCCCTCGTGAGGACGCTGCCTTGGCCCATGTCGCCCCCTTCTCGTCAGGGGTGCCTTCTCCTCTGCTGTGTGCACCCTCCTCCTGGACTGTCTCCAGGACTCCCGGTGCCTGAGCGTCTGCAGGGCTGAGTGACCTCCACAAGCCCTTGGCCTCCTTAGCATCCGTGGGTGGTCTGTCACCGGAGAGGAGGGGCCTGCTCCCCACTAACACCCGGTGCTGCCCCAGGCCCTCACCGAGGACATTGTGCGCGTGTCCAGCCGGCTGGAGCACCTGGAGAAGGAGCTGTCCAAGAAGAGCGGGCAGCTGCGGCAGGGCAGCGCCCAGAGCCAGCAGCAGATCCGCGGGGAGATCGACGCCCTGCGCCAGGAAAAGGACTCGCTGCTGAAGCAGCGCCTGGAGATCGACGGCAAGCTGCGGCAGGGCAGCCTGCTGTCGCCCGAGGTGCTGGGCCCTGGCCTGCTGGTGCCAGCCCTGGGGGGCGGGAGCATGTGCTGGGCAGGCACCTGCTTGTCTGGGACACATGGTCTAGACCCGGCCACCCTCCCCGTCCCCTTGCTCCTGCACTGCACGGACCTCCGGCTCAACGTTTCGGCTCCGCGTGTGGGAATGAGTGTTGGGACCACATCCGTGGCCCCCCAGGCCTTCCCTTCCGTGTGGGGGGTTCCGCGCTCCCGGGTGCAGATCACTCCAGAATCAGAGCAGCCTCCCCACGTCACCCCAGGGTTGGGCTTCGACAGCGCAGGGCAAGGGGGCACTTAGGGGGTCAAACGTGGCTCCATGCCCCACCCCCGCAGGAGGAGCGGACGCTGTTCCAGCTGGATGAGGCCATCGAGGCCCTAGACGCTGCCATCGAGTATAAGAACGAGGCCATCACATGCCGCCAGCGGGTGCTGCGGGCCTCGGCCTCCCTGCTGTCCCAGTGCGAGATGAACCTCATGGCCAAGCTCAGCTACCTCTCGTCCTCGGAGACCAGAGCCCTGCTCTGCAAGTACTTCGACAAGGTGGGTTGCCGCCCCGCCAGCCCCGCCGCCTCCTCCCTGGACCCCGGGGCTGCCTCCGACTCTGCTTACTGACACCGAGGCCCTCGCCTCTGCCCGCCCTGCCGCCGGCCTCATAGGCTCCTTCAGGGCGGCCTTTGCCCCGCCCAGTGGCTCTCAACAGGCTTGTTTGCTGGCCCAGGGGCCCTGTTGCCAAGTCTGGAGACACTTTTGGTTGTCACAACAGTAGGGGTTGAGGCCAGGGATGCTGGTAAACATCCCGCAATGTGCAGGACGGACGGGCCCCGCAACCGACTGATCCGGCCCAAACTGTCAGTAGTGTCAAGGCTGAGAAACCCTGGCCTCCGTGAAACCGCACAACTTGAGGCTCAGCCTAGAAGCTTCTTACTGTGTGACTGGGAAGGAGTCTAGAGCAGGGGTGGCAGGTAACACCCATCTTGAGGGCTATCTTGTCATTTGTAAATCGCTGCCTGGGACACTGTTGAGAAGGCGTCTGAGGGCCAAGTCTGGGCTCACCGGGAGACCTGGTGACACCCGGCGCAGGGCGGTGCTGGCAGGATGGCCCCTGGGTGGGGGCTCCCTGGCGCAGGGAGCCAGTGCCGGGTCTGAGCCTGGCGGGGCCTCGGCGCAGGTGGTGACGCTCCGGGAGGAGCAGCACCAGCAGCAGGTGGCCTTCTCGGAGCTGGAGATGCAGCTGGAGGAGCAGCAGAGGCTAGTGTACTGGCTGGAGGCGGCCCTGGAGCGGCAGCGCCTGGAGACGGACCGCCAGCTGACCCAGCAGCAGAAGGAGCACGAGCAGAGCCTGCAGCTGCTCCTGCAGCAGAGCCGGGGTGAGGCCTGCACCCACAGCACACGCCCGCAGCCCCGCCCCGGCTGTCCTGCCACCCCCCTCTCTGCATGTCCCCTCTAGACCACCTTGGTGAAGGGCTAGCCGACAGCAGGAGGCAGTATGAGGCCAGGATCCAGGCTCTGGAGAGGGAGCTGGGCCGCCACATGTGGGTGAACCAGGAACTGAAACAGAAGCTGAGTGGCGTGGCCGCGGCCTCGGGCGCAGTGGCCCTGAGCAGGGGTGAGCCTTTCCTGCCCACACCCAGACCCTGCCCTGCTGACGTCGGCTGTCATGCCTTCGTTTGGGGGAGGTCAGAAACCACTAACCGCAGCTCCTCCGGGGTCATTTCCCATGCTGCTCATTGTGCTGGGGCGTGGGAAGCTAGGACCCAGGAGGGCGCTGCCTCCCCAACTCCTGACGAGGATGTCACCATCCTCCGTGACAGGTGGGGAGAAGAAGCCACTGTGCCCCGGGAATGAGGACGAGCCGCACCCAGCACCCGAGCCTCTGGGGCAGCCCCTGCTTGCGGAGGGCACCCCCCGTGCCCGGGAGGAGGTGCGGGACCTGGTCCACGCCCCGCTCCCACTGACCTGGAAGCGCTCCAGCCTGGGTGGCGAGGAGCAGGGGTCCCCCGAGGAGCTGCGGCAGCGGGAGGCCTCGGAGCCCCTCGTGGGGCGGGCGCTGCCTGTGGCGGAGGCAGGCCTGCCCTGGCACGTCGGGCCCTTGGCCAGACCCCGGCGGGAGCTGCGGAGGGCCAGCCCAGGGATGATCGACGTCAGGAGGAACCCCCTGTAGCCGGGGCAGAGCCAGCCTCGGAGGGCGGTCCCGAGCCCGCTGACAGGTACCGTGCGCACGTGTCTGCCAAGAGCCTTACCGCACTCTGAGTCACAGTCGGCCCAGGTAAACTGGGCTCAATTTTTGTTTTTTTAAGCAATGGAGTCCCACCACACCCTCCCTTTAAGTTGCAGTAAGGGTGGCCGCCTTTGGCTTTGACTTGTTTCAAAAGGGCAGTTCTGGTCTCAAGCCTCCGTGCCATCTGTTCTGCGGTGCCACCGAGGCTGGTCACAGAACGGCCTGGGGTTTAAAAGGTCATAATGTACGTGGGGGAATTGGGAAGCAGCACACGTTTAGAATTTTGTATAACCATTTTATAATAAATGAGAATAACCTCTGGCGAAATGGGAATTTTTCACCTTGAGTCTGACTGACAACAGTAGGACTCAGATCTGGGAACACAACAGGTCTGGAAGTCACTCAAGAGACCGGGGACCGTTGGCGGATCAGCCCCTCGCCAGGACCTGGCGCTCGGGGCACCGAGCGGGCCACCGTCGCAGCGACCCTCCGCCTGGGCATCACACAGCAAGGCCAGAAGCTAAGTAGCCAGAGAGAGCTTCACTGTTACAGGGACTGTGAAACGTTTACCCTGCCCGCCTTGCCCTGTCCTGGTTCGGGGTCCCGCCTCCCAAGAGAGGTGGCGTTGTCCTGACTTGTCACGGCCACAGTCAGGGTGCGGCTGGGATGGGACCCTGGTCTTGCAGGTCTTTGCTTGGCTGCAGGCTCCCACTGAGGTACGGCGACAGGTGCCGCACCCCCCACCAGGGGCAGGGGCGGGGGGACATGCAGGCTGGGACCAGGCCCCGGTGTCTTTATACTGTGGGGTGACCCTACCTTCATCTTTCGAGCTCGCCCAGTTCGGGGAAGCCCTCGTCGCTCCCACTCTGCAGCAAGCCCCGCTCAGGCGAGCCAAGCCCCTGGGTGCCGGGCTGGGGACTCCTTCACGGGCGCGCCCCCGGCGCCCGGCACGCCCAGAGGAAAGCGCTCCCGGAGCACGTCTGCCGGGGAAGCGGGGGCTCTGGCTGAGCCCTGTAGTGTCTGTGGTTATGAGGCCCCGTGGCTGGGTCCACCCTCACTAGCTAATCAGTTTCCTCCGTGAGTAAGTTCTGCTGATGGGGCGTCGCTTGGAAAATGCTTGGCTGAAAGGCGAGTCCTCGGCCCTTGGGAGACATACATCCAGGTCCTCATCTAGGGAAAGGCAGACACGCAGACGGTGACTGAGGAGCAGCAAAGGGAACCGGGCTCAGCCTGCAGACAGCGCGTGTGAAGGCCGTTGTCCACACTTTAAGCAAAGGACCTGCCGAACTTCAGTTTGACCACTTGTGTGGTCTTTCTGACTGAAGTCTGTGGAGCTTTATGCCATTTTGCCTGCTTTCTATCATGGTCTTCAGGGAAGAGACCCACCGAAGGCCCCCCACCTCCTACACTGCTCTTAAGATGTAGAAGACCACCCTCTACCCTGTACAGCTCACAGGCTCAACCCAGCCGTCCTCCAGGCGGGGCTGCGGAAGGGGGCCCTGCAGCCTTCTGGAAGGCTGATGGCGACAGGCAGTCCTTCGCTGGACAGAATGTACAGAAACACGTGGAAGGGACAACTGGCTCCGCACTGTCTTCCAAGGACTACGCTGTATGCCCTTCTCTGTCACCACGTAGTTTGGTAGGATTTTGTGGGGTTTCTGTTCAAATGCACAGAAGTTCCAATGTGGCATTTCCCCTGGGAGGGCACAGCGCACATCATTGCAGGGACGAAGCCACCTGTCCTGTCATCAAACAGTCCCCATGACAACTCCCAAACTCAACTGCCTGGCAGCCCTGGGCTCACCCCAGGGAGTCACCCAGAGAGGACAGGTCTGACCCTGGTAAGAGTCCCCAGGACCCTGCGCAAATTACCTGTGGCGCCTTTGCACTGTGAGGAGCTCGTCTTCCCTGGGAACAGCAGAGGGGACTGGGTCAACGCCTGGAGCCCGCTGGCGGACAGGCCACTGCGCAGCGCGCGGCCGGGCGACAAGGTGGGACCTGCAGAATGGCACGCGGTCAGCGCCGCCCCCGGGGCCCGCACAGGGAGCCACGGCCTCCCGGCCAAGCTCGGTCAGCAAGCTCACCTGGGCCCAGCGCCTCGTCGTCCCCCGCGATGGGGAGCTGCTGCACTTCCGTCCTCGGCAACCTCTCCTTGCTCTGACCAACTTCGGCGTCTCCTCCTGGCTTGTCACAGAACCTCTTAGGCTCACACTCCGCTTCTTCCTGGGCAGAAAGGAGTCGCTTCCTGGGGCCCAACCCGAACTGTCCCCAGGAGGAGGCTTCTTCAGCCTTAGGCACACTGTCTCCCGGAGGCGACTGGTCTGGCAGCTGACACACCCCCTCAAGCTCAAAATCCCCCAAGAAGGGAGACTTGTTGATGCTGAGGTCGGGGCCTAGCTCCCGGCCCTCCGGCCGGAGCAGTGACCCGCCTGCAGAGGGGTCTGTGCCCGCGTCGCCCTTCCCCGGGGTGGGGCCCGGGCTGCAGCGCGCTGCTCGCTTCTTGCGGGGCCAGTCCCTGATCGCGTCGGGAGTTGTCTTCCCACTGTGCTTGGGAGACGGCGTCCAAGGAACCCCACCGTCTGTCTGAAACGGGCTGGGGGTGCTGGGGGTGCAGGACTGGCAGATATAGGTTTGTCCGCTACTCTTGCTGGGGCTGCTGTGCGAGGGGCGGAGGCAGGGCGGTGATGTGTAGGCGGTTTCGGCTTTGCAGGACCGGCTGCCCTTGGGCACACTGAGACCAGGGGGGACATTCTGGGCCCTCGGGGGCTCAGCTTCTGACCAAGGGCTGGCGTCTCTCTTTTTAATCCGGACCTTGGGCACGCCGGAGGCTTGCATCTCCAGCTGCACCTCGTAGGTCTGCGCCTCGGCAGCGGCTCCTGAGAGCTGGGTGGAGGCGGCTGCCGGGCGCTGCCCTCTGTGGCCAGAGCAGCGCAGGGCACAGGGTGGTGTCGGGGGACAGCTGGGCCCAGAGCAAGGAGGAGACAGAGAAGGCCTCTCGTCGACGACTGCCATCCTCACCCCCTCGCCCGCGGCAGCAGCACTGCTTCTCTGGCCTTTGGCCCCATGGCAGTCCGCTCGTTCCAGGAGGGCGAGGTGCTCCGTCTCAGCTGCGATGAGCAAAGGAGAGGGACGATGCCAGTCACTGTGGAGGCCAGGCCCAGGGTCGCAGTGCCTCTGGGGAGACCGTGGGGAGGAGGGGTCCACGTCCTTTGGGAACTTGCTAGTGTCGGTGATGGCTACCAGGTTGTCTGTGGAGCCAACTGCAGGAGCAGCTGAGGTGCTGGGCTCACCCTCCGGGAAGCCACCCTCCGGATCGGAGGTCCGTCTGTCCTTTCTCCCGATCTGAGAAGGGGGCGGACTGGGCATGACAGCGGAGTTAGCTCTCTGAGAGGTTTTCGGGGGAGCTGTAGGGGTAGAACAGTGGGGAGACAGGGCTACGCTGAACGGTTTCTGGGGTGCTTTCCAGTCCCGTTCTCCAGGGAGAGGAGATTGTGCTGGAGATTTCCCGAGTGGGCTCCGGGAGTCCTCACGGGCCGGAGAGGGCGGAGGTTCCTTTGGAGAAACAGGCGAGGAGGATGTCATAGATGTGTCCCCAGGTCTCTCTGGGGTTCTGACAGCTTTGACCTTCCGTTTCTGAGCTGGCTCCTCGCCCTGAGAGGCTGTGAGGATGCGGGGACGTTGGTGTTTCTGGTTGGGAAGTGTGCCCACAAGGGTCGTGTCCCTTTGCACTCCCGCTGCCGCCACTCCGGGGGACAGCCTGAGAGAGGCCCTGCTGGGAGGCAGACTCTCAGGCCTGCGCTGGCCAGTGGACAGCACTGTGGCAGCCAGCCGAGAGGGGCTTCCCGGACTGCAGTTCAAGGCAGGTGTCCAGGCAGAATTCTGCAAAAACCCGAGGGGCTGGCCATGTGGCCTTGTGGGAGTTCTAGGTATCTTTCCAAGTGGAGAGGCACCTCTTTCCACCAGGGGGCGTCCTTTCTGTGCAGGGAGTTTTGGTGGAGAAGGCGGATTGCAGCCATGCGCTGGGGAGTCGTCAAAGGCCCGGAAGAGCGCCTGTCGGGCAGGGGTCCGGGCTGCAGGGGGCTTCTGCAGCCTTTCAGGGGTGCACAGCGGGGTCTGCGGTGTACGAGGGAACCTTCCGGGTGCGGCTTCAGAAGAGCTAGGAGATTTCCAGGACCTCTTCTGAGGAGTCTAGAAGGATAAGTGCTCATGTCAGTGCTTGAATCTCATGACCCGTGTTCCCCCCAAGACAGCTTTAGTGACCTTGAAGATGAGGAGAAAGGCAAGTGGGAGACTCGCGATTGGCCACAGGAGTGAACTTAATACGGACACGTTTCCACGTCCACAGCAGGGCTCAGTTTTACTTGGTCACTTTCTCGAGCACCACGCTGTCCAATCGGAGTCTGTGTCCCTAAGACAAATAATTTCTGTACCTCTGCTCCGCTGTGCCCGCCTCTTCCTGTCACTGCACCAAGCGCAGGCCGCCTCCCCCTGAACATGACTGTCCTGATCTTTTCCTCTTGGTGCCACGTCATGTCCTGGTCACCCCCATCTAACGGTTGATGACTGAGCACCTACTGTGTGACAGGCAGTGACAGTGTGTGTGTTGGGAGCAGTGCCGGAGGTGGAGTGTGTGACAGGCACAAACTCAAGGCAACAAAGGCAACACCTCAGGAAGCACCTACTCAAAACTAGCGCTGCCTTTGGGACGCGGACCTGGAGCTGGTTAAGAAAGCCCCCCACTCTAACCTCTAGCATCTGAGACCCCACACCCCCTCATTTCTCCTTTGTCATTCGCACGCACGGTAGAGACTCAGGAGCAAATACAGTACACAGATGATGCAGAACTGTACGCCTGAAATGTATCTAATTTTATTAACTGACGACATCCCAATAAATTCAATAACAGTAAGAAAGACTCGGGTGCAGCCACACGAGGACTGGGAGAGTGCAGCAGGGAAGCGCCCCTACCCGGCCCGGGACTTACGGGCGAGATGCTGCAGGGCCCGGAACACCCCAGCCAGGCACGGTGTGGCCCAGCACACGCTCCTCCCTCTCCCCTTTCAGCCCTTTCCTGTCCCTCCGTCTGTTCTTGTACCTCTGATCCATCTCTTCTCCGTCACATCTGCCTGATCGCCCCCACTCCTCTCTGTGATCTCTGTGGCTCTCACTCTCCTCTCCGATCTCAACTTGAGATCACAGACCTCTCTTTTGTTTGTGATCTCTGCCTCCCTCCCTCGTTTTTCAGATGCGTCTGTCCAGGTCTCTCATCTCTCTTCTCCCTGATCTCCATCTCCCAGGCGTCCTTCTCCAACCTCCGGGCCTAGACACTGTAGGCTCGAGTAGCATGAGCCTGGTGTGCTGGGCTAGGGGGCGAGCTTGGTGAGTGGCCTGTTTCTCCAGAGCCGCCACTAAAGCATTGGAGAAGTTTCCTACCTGATAGTCTGTAGGCATCTCGGAAGCCAATATTTTCCTTGAAGTCCTTTTAATCCGAGCTGAGCCCTTTTCCGAGGGACTGACCATCTGAGACACTGCCCCGAAAAGAAGTGTCTTTGGAGACTGAATACTTGGGACGGTAGAATATTCTCTTTGGTCTGCAAGGCAAACACATTGACAATATTTAAATCTTTTCCAATATTTAAATATTTAAATCTTGAGAGGACACTTCTGCCCTCTCAACATGAACACAACAGCCAGTCCATACAGAAGTAAAAGACAATTATTATTGAGCAGAACGAGCGAGAAAATCCCACCTAATGATGCCAGCAACTGCTGCCTTCTTGAATTTTACTGACCAGTTAACTCCCTCTCCTGTGTTAGGACATGTGGGCAACGGAAATAAGTTTAATTTGTAATATAAAAAACGCATGGCTGACGACCCAAGCTGATGACAGATGAAGGAATAAAGGACACACAGGCATCACCCTCCACCTGGACACTCGCGTGCAAGATCTGAACACGGGCCAGAAATCACAGGTAAATCCCTCGTCAGTGAGTGTACGGTCAGGAAGTGTGGGTGAGCAGCTGTGAGAATCTCAAGGGAAGACCCTGATCGTTCACCTGGTCATCACCCTGAACCTTAAATATATATAGAGAGAGTCTACTTCTCCAATGTGAAGAAACAAAAAGGTCAGATTCCATACTTCTTTTCCCCACAATACTTCCGATGGAGTTCGTGTGAACTGCTGAAGACAGGTCGCTAAATACGTTACCTGGCTTGTTTTGCTGAAACGAGTGAGCTCTTTGCACACTTCGAGACTTCGGCTGAGACACAGGATAGAAGGGACCAGAATTTGTCCTGCTGAATGACAGCTGTTTGATTCGAGGACTTCTTCTCAGATTTATTTCTACAAAACCAGAATTGCACTTAGTAAGCAGCGAGAAATGCATGCCTGCCATTTCCCACGTACCATGAGTAAAATTTACATTATACCAAATACGAGATATAAATTTGACCTCTTAATTGTTGTTTAGACTTCTTAATTATTGTAACAAAGATAAGAGGGGTTGATAGATGGCCCCAAGGTGCAAAACTCCACTAACCCACTAGACTGTGACCTCCAGACAGTATCGTGAACTATCACTGTGAAGCATGATGTGTGTGAAGTACAGTGACTTTTGCAAAAACAAATTTTAAATTTAAAGGCTGTAGCTTTCATGTGTATATTACACATACTTGTACAGAATTATCACCTGTAAGAATACTGTTAAAGCTAAAATGTTATTAACACAGTAAATGTTCTGAGTTATGGGATTACCAAGTGATCATTAAAATTTTGGCTTCTCTATACTTTCTGATTTTTCTACAATAAACATACATTTCTTGATTAAAAAAAGAAGTTAATTTTTGGAAACTCTATCACATATACTTTTTAAAGAGACCATTCGCCAATCAGCATGACTGATGTGCGCTGTGGGCAGAGCTGTCGCCGTGTCCGTGAGATGCCTTTGGACACCCTAAGCAGTGGCGCCAGTACAGAAAGGGTGCCGTGCATGTAGATAAAACAAAAAAACGCAAACTCCTCAACAAATGCAGGGAATACCTTTTTCCGGGGACTCTTCAACAACATCAATATCAGGACCAGGATCAGAGGATCTTGAGGAATAAAAAGTACAAGGATTATTGAGAATCACTAATAATTGATTCACAATGAACACATGTTAAAGAGATACAGCTTCTCGCCCTGGCTGGTGTGGCTCAGTGGATTGAGCGCTGGCCTGTGAACCAGAGGGTCGCCAGTTCGATTCCCAGTCAGGGCACGTGCCTGGGTTGCGGGCCAGGTCCCCAGTCAGGGGCGTGTGAGAGGCAACCACATACTGATGTGTCTCTCCCTCTCTTCCCCTCTCTGAAAATAAGTTAAAAAATTTTTGAAAAGAGGTACTGCTTCTCACCCCACAAGGTTAAGAGGCCACAAAGTTTGAAACCACCAGTGCTGGCACTCTCAGACATCACTGTTAAGAGTTACAACAGTTTTTTTTCTTGTGACTTTTCTTGTAGATAAACGTGCCTGCGTGTGTGAAACCCACACACCAATAAGGACAAGATGGAGCCCTGACCAGCTACAGTGGACGGGCCTCTCCCGGTCTTCCTGTCAGGCACAGCTGAGCACTCTGGTCGTTGCGAGGCCCGTGTAGGGAAGACGCTCAAAGGTGGAGAGAAGGGGCAGCCTGGCTGGGACTCAGGGCCCGGAAGAAAGGCTGGGGGGCTCCTGTAATTTCCTTTTTGCGTCACAGACCCCAGATGGGGTGCTGGAGAAGCTGACAGCTGGGAGCTCATCGGAGAGCGCAAACCAAAACTGGCCTTGGCAAAGCCGGCTCTCTCGTCAGGGAACTAGGAAGGGGCGGTCGAGCAAAACAGAAACCCGAAGGCAATGCCTGCTCTGCCCCCAGCAATCGCCATGGGGAACCACGGCCCCTGTCAGTACAGGAAGGTGGGGTCCGAGCCTCCAGCCTTTCCTGGCCGTAACGAAGGCTCCCTCCTTCCCATGTCAGCACATGAATAGATTTTAAAATTGTACAACATCCATTCTGCAGTATATTACTCAGCAATACAAAGGGTTGAGCTACGATACATGCAACCACCTGGATAAACCTCAAGTCAATTATGCCAGGTGAGTGAGGCCAGAACAGAGCGCCTCTGCCCTCCAGCCCTCCGATCGTTTACAGAATGCTCTTTGGTTATAAGTACAGTTAAGACTGGAGTCACGAAGCTCATGAGGAGGTAGGAGACCTCTCTGGTGTATGGAGAAGCCGCACAAGGACGTCGCTCACCTGCCCTTGACCTGTCTGTACAGCAGCCTCCTGGACACCTGCTTGTGCTCCGGAGTCTCGGCCACACTCCTCGTCAGCAGTCTGCGGTGACCTGAAATGTGGGCAGTACACACTTCACTTCTCCTGACACGGCGGCGAGGCCGGGGCGAGGGTGGCCTTGTCTATGGCCTGTTATGCAGCTGCAGGGGACGCCAGCGTGTCCGGGCTCGGCTCTGCCCCTAGGGCCCCATGTAACAGCGCCTCGCCGCCGTTAGCGGTTACGTCATCAGTAAGCCCTTGGCCAGCACTGGGGAATTTCCACGCGATGAGCAGTCCTGAGAAATGAACTGCGCTCGCTGAGCAGGGCTAACACTCTGTCCACCTAGTCGGTGGCTCTTGTTTTTATGATTAAATAAAAAAGTGTGTGAAAATGCTGACACGCCATGTGAACGCTAAAATCCTTAAGGTCCGGACCAATCTGGCGGGCCTTGGGACGCTGCCCCTGGGACGGGGTCAGAAAGGACTGGGAAGAGGAGTGCTGTCGGCAGAGTGTGCAGCAAGGACTTCTAGAAACACCGTCCTCCATAAGAGGGCCAAAACCAGCGTTTCCCGACTCTGGAAATTAACCAATCTGCGACAATCCAGGGATTATTTATCCAAAAATGGTCAAATCTCAGTAAGGATGGCAAGCTTTGTGGGACTTCAACTTGCCCCAGCATCCTCCCCTCAGCCCCTCCCCGCCCCGAGGTAGCCGTGAGAACCAGCCGCCTGTACTCACAGAGCACACCGGCAGCCCGGCAGCCTCTGGGTGGGGACAGAGCGGCCCGGGGGCCCCCGAAGCCCCACCGCCAGACCGCTGTCATCATCTGGCCTGTCTGGCAGTTCCCTGGAAAGTTCCTCTGCAAGGCCTGTCTCTATTCGACCTGACTGAGAACCCACCCGGGGCAAAGGACCTCTTCCCAGGGTGCACCTCCTGAAAAAACGCGGCAACTGGAGGTGGAAGAGCTGCCAGACGCGGGGACAGCACGCGGGGCAACCACGCCGACCAAAGTCTAAACGGGGAAACGAGGCGCGCGCGGGGGGCCCCGCAAACTCCCGGACACCAGCAGACGGGCAGACGGGCTAAAGGCAAGCGCGATCCAACGGCCTGCCGTCTACGACGCTCGCCTGAGATCCAAAGACAGAGAGGTAGCAAGCAAAAGAAGAAGATGCTTTGTAAATGAGTGTTGGGGTGGCTACATTATCAGAGTAAATAGACTTTAAGTCTAAAAAGGTTACAAAAGACAAAGCAGTACTTTATGTACCCATAATTAGTTCGATCCATCCAAGTGCATGACTATAACCGTATACACATCTAACAGGGCCCCAGAGTGCCTAAAGCAAATGCTGACAGAACTGAAGAGAGAAATAGATAGGTCAACGACAGCGGTCAGAGACTTGACTGCCCCACTTTCAGCAGTGGACAGGGCAGTCTAAGAGAAGGCCAACAAGGAAAGAGAAGACGGGGACAGAACCTTAAGCTGATGACACCTAAAGGACACCTTCCGGAGCTCTGCCCCACAGGCGGAGTATGCATCCTTCTCAAGCACACAGGGAACGGAATGTTCTGACAGGGCCACGCGCTAGGCCATAAGACAAGTCTCAATAAACTAAAAAAACAAACAAACAAAAAAAAACCCCAAAACCATACAAAGTAGTTTTCCAACCATGATGGAATGAAATTAGAAATCAGTAACAGTAGGAAATTTGGGAAACTTATAACAATGAGGGGAGACCCCAAAAAACCCCAGAATTATCTTCTGGAGGTGGGGCCCCTTTGTAGTCCAGGCTTCCCCAACTAGATGACTGGCCTAGGACCCCATCTGTATCAGTGCACCAGCTGGCGTTGTTGTGAGAGGCTGCGTTTGGCTTCAGTGACTATTTTTTTGAGGACTCCTTCAACACGTTTGCCCATTTCATGACGGGTGATTCATGGGCGCACCTGCCTGCCCGTGCTGCGTGTTTCCCAGTTTCTGACCAAAAATGGCGTGACCCCTGTGCCCCACCCTCCCTATTCACCCGATCTCAACCCCAATGACTTTTTTTTTTGTTTGTTTCCCTGGATTAAAAAAGTCCTCAAAGGGAAACATTTTTCCAACGTGGAAGAGGTGAAAACAAAAAACAGCAGAAGCACCAAAAGGCATCAAAATCGATGAATTCAAAACTGTTTCTGAGCAGTGGGAAAAAATGTCTTGATAGCCGTATTGCATCAAATTGAGAGTACTTTGAAGGAGACTAAAGTTTAAACATGAAACAAGAAGTACACCATTTTTTATAAATAAATTCTGGGAGGTTTTCTGGGTCCCCTTGCGTATGTGGAAATTAATGTACCCCTAAATAACCAGTGGGTCAAAGGAAGATTACATCAGAAGTAAATGAAACTGAGAATGGAAAAGCTAATAGAGAAAAAAGTATGAAACCAGAAGTTGGCTCTTTGAAAAAGTTAATAATTGGCAAACCTTCAGCTAGACTGACCAAGAAAAGAGGCAAGACTGAACCTACTACGCGCACCAGGAGAGAGGGGGCGTGGCTGCCACTCCCCCAGGAGCACGGGCTGTAAGGCAGGGCCGGCCTCGGCCGCAGACCAGGACGGGCCCTCGCCTGTTAGGAACCGGCCACGAAGCAGGAGGTGAGCCTGAATGTAATTCATCTGCGTCATCCCGGACGCCATTCCCCCACCCCCACGAAAACTGTCTTCCATGAAACCAGTCCCTGGTGCCAAAAAGGTTGCAGACCGCTCTTGCAAAGGACACTATAAGCAACTGTGTAGCCAAAATTTTGCTGACCCAGACGAAATGGACAAACTCCTAGAAAGACACAAACGACTGAAAACACACACAGGAAGGCACAGAAAATCTGAATAAACCTGTAAGAAGTAAAAAGATGGAATTAGTGTACAACAAAGTTTCCATGCCCGGGACTGGAATGACTTTACTGCTGAATTCTACTTAATATTTAAAAAAGAATTAACACCCTAACGTACACGGTCAGTTGATGGTAGACCAGGGTGCCAAGACAATTCAATAAGGAAGAAACAGTTTTTTCAACAAATGGGGCTGGGACGATACCCCCGTGCTGCAGAATGTGTTGGACTCCTGTCTCACGCGAACGCAAATGCAAAAAAGACCTCGAAATGAATCCAAGGCCTAAATGTAAGAGCTTACACTATCAAACGTGGATCACATAAAGGTTTTTTAGCTCTGACACCAAAAGCACAAGGAACAACAAAAACTGCTAAATTGGATAAAGTGGACTTCATTGAAGTCCAACCCACGGTTTGGAATAAAATATTTGCAAGCCACACATGTCTGATCATTATCTAGAATATATAAAGAACTCTTACATGTCAGCAGCAAAAAGACAAGCCCAATCAAAAAATAGGCAAAAATTGGAACAGAGATTTCTCCAAAGAAAATACAGAAATAGCCAGTGAACACATGAAAAGATGCTCAACATCAGTTATTGGGAAAATGCAACTGATCACCACAACAGGGCGCGGCCGGATACGCTCCCACCAGAAAAGGCAGAATCAAGAAGAGAGACAATAAAAAGCGCTGGCGAGGATGACGAAGCCGGACCCTCAAACACTGCTGGTCGGCACGCAAAATGGTGCAGCCGCTCTGGTGCACGGTTCGGTAATTAATTCCTTAAAAAGTTACACATGGGGTGACCCTACAACCCAGCAATTCCATTTCTAGCCGTCTGCCTGAGAATTAGAAACGTGTCTACATAAATTCTTGTACATGTCTATAGCAGCACTATTCACAAAGACAAAAAGTGGAAACAACACAAATGCCCACCCATCGATGAATGGATAAATGAAATCTAATGTATCCATACAATGCTGGTAAAAAAAGAAATGAAGTACTGAGACCTGGTACAGTACAACGTATATAAACACGGACGACGTTATGCTAAGCGAGAACAGCTGCTTACGCAGACCGCGTGCTCTGTGATTCTAGTTACAGGAAACGGCCCCGACGGGCAAACCCACAGAAACGGGAAGCGGCCGGAGGCGGCCCCCGGGGAGTGACTGCTGATGGGCACGAGGCTCTGACTGGAGTGACGAAAGTGTTCTGGAATTAGACAGCTGTGAGGGTTGCAACCCTTGTGAATACACTGAAAACCACTGAATCACAAACTTTAAGAGTCGATTTTATGGTACATAAATTATACCTCAATTATTGAAGAAGAAGAAAAACAGCAAAAAACCAACCTAAACAAACCAACCTAAAATTAAAAAAGAAAAAAGACTAGAAAGCCATTTAATCACCATCCTTCATTTCTTTTTAACTGGTTTTATCAAACAGATGCTCGTCTGCAGGGTTAACTGGGGAGGGAGGATGGCGAGAGGTCAGGATTATGTTTTCATCCGAGCCCGGGACGCCCCCAAGGGGAAAAGTAACCGACTGGAACCACCGAGAAGAGGGAAACAGACGACAGTAATGGGCTGCGGCGATGATGCGAGTCGAGTCTGGCCCGGGTCCAAGAAGCCCCCCGCCTGGAGACGCACCTTTGCTCCTCTCGAAGTGCTCCGGCCCCCGCCCCGGGCCTTCCACGGCCGACACGGAACGGCTCCTGGGCAGCCCCCGCCTCGCCGGCCTCTTTGAGGGAGAAATTTCCTGGTTGAAGAGATTTCTTCGAACTTTGGTCACTTCTGGGGGGAAAAAAAGAAAAGCCGAATATTATCATTAATAAATGCCCTATCTGGGAAAAGAAAGTTATCCAAAACAGAGAGAAGCTGCTAAAAGAAACGATCCTACAGACTACTACATTGGCACCTACTAATAGGATTTCCTGAAATACCATACTCACATGGTACATTAAAATTATTTACTTTTGCAAATTCCATTTAAAACCCAGCCTTTCAGGAATACATGGAAGGCCCACTGCACCTACATTAGAAGCTTTCCTCACTTTAAAATGGACATAATCTTTCAGTAAGAGGTTGGCTAATATAAGTCAGGTCTTTTTATTAAAATGTATCCCAGCGTTATGATAATTTTTCTCACTTTGGACCTTTTTGCTGCTTTGTATTTACGTCAGCCTAAGAAGTGAGAAACTGTACACTTTCAAAGATTTCATTCTTCTTATGAGTACGTTACTAACTTCCTGGGTTGCTTTAAATTCTCTTCCCGACCTAAGAGCATGAGAGCTGTGAGCATTCAGACTCAAAGTTGGGGGAAAAGGCAGGAGAGTCAAGAAACAGTTGACAAAGTCGGCAAAACGGCACCTTAGTCTTAAGATGGCCTAGTGAAGGCTGCTCGGAAACTCACCTGTGGTAAATTCTTCTGAAAGCCAGTCACTGAAATAAAACCGAAGAAAGTAGGACCCGTGCCCTGGAAGGAGCCCTGGCTTCCCACCGGCGATGTGAACGCCAACGTTAAGAACACCAACACCACCAACGTTTCAAAAAAACATTCCTCCATTTCCACATAAGAGCGCCTGTCACCTGCCTTAGGCTGTCCATGAAACTGGTTTATGGACTGACAGCTAACATGGGTTTGTTATTTTCTGTTTTCCCCCAGTTTTGGAAAAGTTTAATATCTATAGAAAATTTCAAAGACTAGTAAAATAAGCAGATTTGTGGCTAAAATTCACGTACAGTCAACAGTTGGGGTCTCCCTCGCCCTCCATTGGTACAGTTTCCTCCCCGGTTCTGCACAGGAAGCTGTGGGCGCCCCGATGCCTCGGCACGCGCCTCCCGAGAGCAGGGCACACTCTCTGGCCCGCTGTCCACTTCCAAATTTCTCGCATTGTCTCGAGATCCTGAATAGCTTTTGTTCTTTCTAAATTTAAGATCCAAGCTGGGACCATGTTGTGCCTTTAGTTATCACATTAAATGCCTCTCATCTAAGCCAGTTTCACTGTCTGAAAGATATCAGGTCAGTTATTTGCAGAATGCAGTACGCTGAGACTATGTGAACACTTTATTCTGTCAGCACATGATATCTGGACGTATCTCATTAACCAACAACTATGCAAAACGATGCAGCTGCTTAAATGCATGCAATCAAAATAAATGTGTCATTCTAGTCAATAAATAGGTGCCCCGAGGGAACAAAGCATATATACCTTGTACTGTATCCTTCGGTGGGAGTGACGGCTGCTGAAGACTGGGGTGAGAATTCTCCTGGAAGATGAGAAAACCCAGTAAGAAAATAGGCATGCATTTAAAGTGAAAGAATAAAATTTGCCGGGAAACCCTCTGACCTTTACAGTTCTACAGAAAGTTTCAAAATGCACAAAAACAAATATATGTTCCAAGGACACCGAAGGCTGCAGTGCAATAATGCAACACAGGAAACACCCTGAATGTCACGCATAGAGGGAAACAGATTATGGTGCGTCCATCCAGTGCCGATGTGAAAGAGTTAGGAAGGGCTGTCAGGGTGGAGGAGGGAGGCCGGTATACACCAACACAGAGAGAGGGCCCTAAAGGGGGAAAGTAAAAATGCAGACTAGTTAAGTGCAGCGGGTTAGCCATTTGTGAGTTTGTGTGTGCGTGTGTGTGTGTGTGTGTATAGCACGTGACCAACCTTCCATGTGTGCTGCTGGCACACACAGGACAGAGCCTGGGAAAACACACACCACTCTCATTAGTGGCCACTTCTGAAGACTAATGGAGAAGGGACACGCTAACTGTTAACTTTATATGATTTCAATTTTTTTTAATAAAAGATTTTATTTATTTTTAGAGAGAGGGAAGGGAGGGAGAAAGAGAGGGAGAGAAACATCAACGCGCGGTTGCCTCTCACGCACCCCCGCTGGGGCCCTGGCCCACAACCCAGGCATGTGCCCTGGCCGGGAATTGAACTGGCGACACTTTGGTTCGCTGGCCGACGCTCAGTCCAGTGAGCCAGCCACACCAGCCGAGGCTGATTTCAACTTTTTAATGATTATTTACATATACCTTTTGTAACTAAGAAAAATAAGGGAAAGCCCACATAAACTAATTACAGGAGGGCTATAGGAGCTTCTCTGGATTAAACTGCTATTTATTTGCCACTATAGCAGAGGATTCAATAGACGCTTAGTCTATAATCCAGGTGCGTGTCAACAGTGGAATTGTTTTTACAGATTTTCTTGATTTTTTAATAATGCCACTGTAATAAACAAAGAATGAACTACCATACAGGGAGAGAAACTTAACAAAATGACATTCTTTAATAACCAAAATCAAGTCCAGATCTCAGGAAATGTAGTTTTAAAGAAGTACGCTTTCTTGAGCAATCTAAAATGAAAGTTCCAGCCGTATGAGAACTAGCTCTCGGACCCTTGGTTACTGGCCAGCGACGAGGGGTCACACGCCATTGCCGGATTTGCATCTTACTCACTCACGAAGGTCTACTAGGAAAGTGAAGACCACTAACTCTCTAAAAGAAATCCTATCTCCGATTCCAAAGGACAGTTACAAATCTCGATCAACAGGCCGCCACTGTAATGATCAATGCTTCGGGGGCTAGCTCCCACAGAATTTTAACTCTTCTCAGTAGTTCAAGCAGTTCAAAAGTTTCAACACATTCTGTCTCCCTTTCTTCCTTGGCAAAACATTAATTCTACTTAGGCAGTGGTCTCCACCTGGGTTTCTTCTGCTACCAACAAAAAAAGTCCTTACATCTGTCACAAAAACCAATTACCATCTGGCTCCATGACAGCACTCGCCACCCTTCCCCCCAATTTTTTTAACTTGTTACTGAAATAAAACACACGTACAGAAAAGCACGTTCTGGCAGGCAGCCAAAGCCCTGTTAGGATTTGTACAGTACTTTTCAATGGCCTCTTCGCTTATGCTAGTTAGGGTTTTATGGGTATTCTTATCTACATTAAAGATTTTGAGTGAACTTATTCATTCCTACCTTGGCTTGCTTTTTAAAATCTGTATTGCCTGCAACCATCACACTTTTGGGTAAGAGGCCCCTCCCGAACACGCGCCTGTTTTTCAGCCCCGCTCTGCAGCCGCGCGCCCATTCACACCGACATCTGCTTTTGCTCCTTCTCATCTTGCGTGTGACTCACGCCGGAAGGAACGATTCTGCTGCCACCGCTTCCTGTCTCTTGGAAACCACTTACGTTTTTGGTGGCTCTCTTGGACACTTTGGGAATTTCAATTTGTCGACGATTCTGCGAGACCTCTGCAATGCTTTTATGTCTTCTTAACGCATTTTTCCTTTTAAAAATAGAGAGAAACGGTCAATATGCCCTCCGCAGAGGTTATGAGCAGTTAAACTGGACTGGAACTACAGTGTGAAATAAAATGCGATTGAAATAAAGGTCAGTGATTTTTGGCACTGGCCTGGATTTATAACAAAACAAGTCAACTCCAGAATTTCCAAAAGTAACTACTATAAATTCAACTAGTTGCGAAAAACGAAAAGCATCAGTGAAAACGTAAAAAGCAAGCTGTAGCCTGACGCTTGTCTTGTGAAAGGCTCCCGGTCCCTGGAGAGCCCGTGGACAGTCAAAGAAGGGGACTGTGGGCTACGTGACACCCTGTGTGTGCCCCAGGAAACAGTGTCACAGGCCGCTGACACTCTTCGTAACAGCCAGGGAACGTAGAGTAGGAACTCCAATGACTGGCTTCTGTGATTCAGCCATCAGGGCAACGGGGAACTCAATAAATTAAAAACAAAGACAACTGGACTGTGGTTTAAACATGCCCTTTGTCAGAACTATAACAGTGGAAGTCAGTCCCTCCATTCCCCGAGCTCCTACCTTTTCTTCTTTGCCGATCGGGTTCGAAGCTCCTCCAGCCGGTCCGATTCGGCGCCGCACGACGCCGGCCCGGGAGCAGTTGATGGAAGAGGCAAAGAAAGACACGGCGATCTGCTCTCCTGTGTCATGGAGTCGTCACTGAAAAAGTCTGTCGGAAGGACGCTGGCCAGCGTCTGAGGGACCTCAAAGCCCAGGCTGCTGTAAAGGTTCCCGAGTGTCGCTGGGATGGAGTCCACGTACCTGCAGGAGAGAGCGACTCAGTGGGGACGGGCTGTCGCCATGGCCCAGTTGCTGTTCCCTCCCTCGCCCAGCATGGAGAGTGGCCCTCACAGTCCCCTCGCTCTCAAACAATACCATAAGTAGTTCTTGGGAAAAAACAGTTTTAAAGTTAAGGTAGTGGGCATCAAACTTACAAGGCCAGGATTTCTTCCAGAAACTTGGCCAGGTACGCTGAATCCTCGGTTAAACACACCATGCGCAGCAAATCTGTCACCTGAAGGAGATTTGACCAAATGAGCACGTGCCTCTCTGCAGCGGGCCGGGAGCAGCCATGGCACATGGCCGGCGGCACCGAGCGATGTACTTGCCTCCTCCGCCACCTGCTCCACGTCGCCCATGCTGTCGTGCATCGACGGGCACTGCCGACACAGCTCCAGACGAAGGAACACCTGAAGCTGGCACCTTGAAAGAAAGATTCGGTCACACCTGCTTTGAATGCCACTCAACTAAAGGTCCCTTCCTTACTCGTACATCTACTTAAACAAAACACAACAAAAAGGGGAACGGTTGCTTTTTCTAAAAAAATGACAAGGTTATCAGGTGACAAACCGCATATAAGATCATGAAGAACCAGGGACAAAAGCCCCTTCAAACAATTTGCCATCTATTCTAAATGGATACGAGCAAGTCGTAGAGTTTTGTTTTGGAGTAACGGTTTAAAGAAAAAGAAAAAGAAAAAAAATAGTTACTTACTCTCTGACTCTGTCTTCTTTACCCGGGTTTTTTCCTATATTCTCTCTAAGACTTTTGCTAGTTTTTAAGAGGTTATTTTTCACTTGATCCAGGCAGGTCATCTGAAAACATAAAAGAATCACACAGAAGCACGTTACATTCCTTTTCATTATTTCTAATTTCTCCACAGCCGACAAAGGCCCTAAAAAGGGAACCCCTTCTTTCACATGAATGAAAAATAGTGAAATGAATGTTCTTTTCAATCTTTCAAATGAACATGGTTTAAAAAAGTAAATACTTGGGCGTGGACACAGCAAGCCTGCAGATCCAAGCTTTGTTAAAAGAGGGTTTCACGAAGCACTGACGGAGACGCCTGAGTGTGTAAACGGCTCTGTCCGCCCAGGAGGGGCCTGGCGTCACTAACCACGAACAGAAGCAGTGACACAGGCGCGACAGCGCTTTGCACACTCCCCGCGTGTGAGGCTCATTTAAGAAGCTTTTCGACAGTACAGAGGCCCGAGTCCAACCCCTGGGGATCTGTTTCAGTGCGTCTGGAGGAAGGCGGGTGTCGGCTACTAAAATGATGTTCTAGGCGACCCTGAAGCGCAGGCAGGATCACGAATCGCTCACTGGCTTGTTCTGGCAGCTCTGGAAGCTGGAGTGCAGCTCAGATAAGGACAGACCCTCCGTTAGAGGAGAAGCACGTGATTACCCACCCTAACGCAGCTCCGATTCCCGCCCGTGTGCACTCACTGTGTCTGACTTCTAAAGACCTGGAACTGTGCCCACTTCCTTGCTCGGCTTATCATCTTTGAATCATGCACTGCACAGTAAACACATGAACCAAGCCCGCCTCGGGGCAACAGTCACATGTATGACACACGTCATCGGGCTCTCTCACCTCCAAGTCCTGGGTGCCTTTGGACTTTAGGAATCCTTTAACGGCTGAGACCATGTGCTGAGCACATGAGTGCAGCCTGGCTTCTCCTGAGGCCACAGTCTTTTGGTAATTTTCGCGTATGTAAGATTGTAGCTCCTCTTCAGTTTTAAAATCTGTGGGGGCGGGGGGGCAGGGAATGGAGGACTCCGGTCAAGTCGGCTGAGTCAAAGGCTGCGCTGGCCACGCCCCACGGCCGCACCGCACCGACAGTCGTGTTACAGAGCACGCCGGGGGCCGCCTGAAGACCAGCGGGACAGAAGTCCTACAACTAAGAGTATAAAGAAGACACGTCGAGACTGGTAGGAGGGGTGGAGACGCAGACTGGGCCGGTCCCGCACTGAGGGGCCTCTCAGCTGCACAGGTTCCCCGTGAGGAGCGAGGGGTCCCAGCCAAGCCGGGGCGTCAGTGCCGGGAAGAAAAGTCCCATAACATCTGGCTGCGAAATTCAGCAGCTTGCGTTGAGAAAGACAAAGGGAAGCTGCAGACCGAGGCGTTCTCTTAAAGGGCAGGAGCAAACTCACTTGCTCTGCTGGTGATAAATAATAAAGATCAGAGCAGAAATAAACAAAATAGAATCTAAAAAAATATATAAAAGATTGATCAAATGAAGAGCCGGTTCTTTAAAAAGATAAACAAGAATGATAAGCCTTTAGCCAGACTCATCAAGAAAAAGAGAACAGCCAAATAAACAAAATCAGAAATGAAAGAAGTGGCACCTGACACCGCAGAAATACAAGGGTTTATAAGAAAACACTACAAACAACTACATGCCAACAAGCTGGACAAACTGGATGAAATGGATAAATTCCTAGAAACATACAATCGTCCAAAGCTGAATGAGGAAGTTAACAGAAAACCTGAGCAACAGAAAAAGACTGACAGCTATAAAGAAAATGGAATTAATGACCAAAAAACTCCCAAAAGCCCTGGCTGGCGTGGCTCAGTGGCTTGAGCGCCGGCCTGTGAACCGAAAGGGCGCCGGTTTGATTCCCGGCCAGGTCCCCCGCTGGGGGCGCACGAGAGGCAACCAACTAATGTTTCTCTCCCTCTCTTTCTTTCCCCTCTCAGTGAAAATAAATAAATAAAATCTTAAAACAAACAAACAAACTCCCAACAAACAAAAGCCATGGACCACGTGGCTTCACAGGTGAGCGTCACCAAATTCAAAGAAGTAACACTTATCCTTCCTAAAAGAGTCCAAAAAATTGAAGCGGAGGGAAGGCTCCCACACTCATTTCACAAGGCCAGCATTACCCTGACTCCAGAACTAGACAAAGGCGCGACAAAAAAAGAAAATTATAGGTTAATATCCCTGATGAAAATAGATGTAAAAATCCTCAACAAAATACTAGCAAGTGGAATTCAGCAATACATTAAAAGGATCACACACCATGATCGAGTGGGATTTCTTCCTGGGATGCAAGGTTGGTAAAAAACATTTGACAAAATCCAGCATTCACTTACGGAAAAAAACGCAAAAAACAAAAACCTCTCAGCGAAGTGGGAAAGAGGGAACATCTCTCAGCATAATAAAAGTCCATCTGCGCCAAACCCACAGCGAACATCACACTCAGCGAGAAAAGCTGCAGGCTGTTCCTTTAAGACCGGGAACAGGATAAGGACGTGCACTTTGACCACTTTTGTTCAATACGGTGCTAAGAGTCCTAAGCCACAGCAATCAGACGAGAAATAAAACTCATCCACATTGGAAAGGTAGAATTAAAACTCTCGTTATTTGCAGATAACATACTATGTAAAGAGAACCCCAAAGAATCCACCAAAAAAAACTAGTGCAGCTGATAAATGAATTCAGTGAAGTAGCAGGATACAAAATTAATAAATCAGAAATTGGTTGCATTTTTATACACCAATAATACTATCAAATAGAAATGAAGAAAACAATTGCATTTCCAATTGCATTATAAAGGATAAAATACCTAGGAATAAATTTAACCAAGGAGGTGAAAGACCTGCACTCAGAAAATTATAAGACAGTGAAGAAAGAAATTGAAGAAGATATAAAAAATGGACACATACTTTGCTCATGGACTGAGAGAATAACAACACTAAAATGTCCGTGCTAACCACCGCAGGCTACAGACTCAGTGCCATCCCTAGGAAAATACCGATAGCATTTTCCACAAAACTAGAACAAACAGCCCTAAAATTTATATGGAACCGCAAAAGACCCCGCTAGCCAAAGCAGTCTTGAGAAAAAGAAAAATGTCGGAGGTGTCGCACTACCCGATGCGAGCTACACTTCGAGGCTGAAAGACCTCCAGGACCTCGCCCCAGGTCCTCACGACCGCCTCGCCCTCCCCTGGCACGAACACGGAGAGCTGCTCTAACCACCCGTCCTCCAGCCGAGCCGGAGCCCTTCTCTGTAACTGTGCCTGTGGTGAGCGCCCACCCGGCACCCACCCTCGGCCCCTTCTCCAACGTCTAACCTGCGCCCCACTGGCTCCTCGGGAGCCCCCAGGGCCTGCTCCGGCCCAAGGCTGGCCCGCCCTTTCTCGACTCCTACTACGCCCTAACTTCCCAAATGAGCAAGTGTTTTCTGTTGTGGACTCTTGGCTCTTACGTGTGAGCTTTATTAGTTCATTATAAATATTATATATCTCAGTATACACCCGCTCACGTTCTTTGTGGCTGGGTCATAAATCTAAGGAGAGGACAGTGTCTTACTAACTTACTGTGTTCCCCATAACACACATGTGGGCATGGAACAGGTTCAATAAATCCTTACTAATTGAGGGATGTGACTGGAGCGTGTAAGAACAGGAGCGGATACGAGCACCCGCGGACTCAGGCACCAAATGCTTCAGCAGCGAGCAATACCTTTCGGTTTAGAGCTCCGTGCCCTCGCTCTGGTCTCCGGTCTACCCGTTGCTCTCCCGCCGGCTGTCTTCTGGGCCCCCTTCTCCCCAGCGGCCTCTGGACTGGCATCTGGATGCGACTTCTGAGCCCTGACATTCAGCCTCGCCACATTCAGCATCTTCAGGGAGCGGCACATGGCGCTCATCTTCTGCCTCACTGGAGTACAAGGGACGCCCCCTACCAACGCGTCATGGGAAGAGAAGGAAAATGAATTCTACTCCCAGGGAACCAACCTCTACTTCAGTTACCAAAAAAAAAACCCCCCCCACCCCACCCCGAAACACTACTTTAATTCTGCACCAAGAGCTACTTTTCCCACTTCATGAGGCAGTAACTTTTCCTGGAAGCTTCCACTAAAGAACAAATCATATGCATGATGGACATGCCAGTATTATTTACGAGAAAAATAAAAATCTCAATGTTCAACAACATAAGGATTTCATAAGTTTTGCTAAGCGATGAGGTGGAATACTAACCGAAAAGGCAAGGTAGCAGATGAAGAAATAATATTGTAAGTGGAACACAGGTTGTATTTAAATTTGTTATAAATAAAAATGAAAATTGTTCTCCCTGACCAGTGTGGCTCAGTGGGTTGGGCATTGTCTTGCAGAGCACAAGGTCATCAGTTCGATTCCCGGAAGGGGCACAAGCCTGGGTTTGCAGGTTTGGTCCCAGGTGGAGGTGTGTCCAAGGCAACCAGATTGGTGTTTCTCTCTCACATTGCTGTTTCTCTTCCTCCCTTCCCCTCTCTCTAAAAATAAATAAGAATCCTTAAAAATGAAAACAGTATATTCATTAAAAAGGTAGGATTGTGCCTGATTTTTAAATCACCATTTTACTAACGTAATTATTTTGGAATGTGAAATATAAGAATTTGTCCTTGTTTATTCAGTTACCATTTCCACCTCATTTTAGGGAATGTCAATCTTTTACAACATACAATCTCAACAAAGACTGTTCCGACACCCTGTCTGTCTGTGCGTACGTTTCTTTTTGCTGTCCTCCTGGTTAGACACAGCGGATTCCTCGCGAGACCTCCTGAGGTAGAGCTCGGACAGGCGCCCCGTCAGCTCACTTTCCGTCCCGGAAGGCTCCTCCGGGCTGGACGGCGCAGCCTGCAGCAAGCTGTGAGCACAAGATGCCCAGCGAAGAGCTGAAACTCTGAGTTTCCCAAATGCTTCCCAGACACACTGACAATAAGCTAATCAAAAGATGTCCCCACAAGATGTCTCCGTAAATATATTTTCTCAGGAGGGAAAGGGTCCCTTTTCACACTCAGGATTTAAACAAACTCAGGGGCAGGACGCAACCTGTTCCCAGAGCCGTTCATCGTCACACACAGTATTGCCTTGTATTACTACGATCTTCACGTCCTAGGGAACAAGTCTAACTGTGGCAACTACTTCACTTCCTGGGCCCCCAATTCTGTCCCGCTGCCCTACCTGTCCGTCCTTACACCCAATTCCATGTCGAAAACCATTTAATTTCAGTAGAAGTGGTTCTAACATGATCCTACTGGTTCTAAATTGGCTTTTTCAGAATCTTTTTTTCCAATTACAGTTGACATTCAATATTTTATATTAGTTTCAAGGGTACAGCATGGTGGTTAGATATTTATATAATCTACGAAGTGATCCCCTGATCTAGTATGCACCTGGCACCAGACATAGTTATGTAATTAGCTTTTAATATTATTGAACTATACTCATAAAATGTGGTCTGTGACGCACACGCACACACACACGCACAAGTCCGGCTGTGATCTCAATTATCAATACCCAGAGAAATAAAAAATGTTTTACCAAAATAACTCCATCAAGCTGGAGCTGGCGCCGCTCAGGTTGGAGCAGGGGAACCAGCTCTCGGCCACGGCAGGGGTCCAGGGCGCGGTGCGGCCGAGCTCCTGCCGGGCCCACTCTGGGCCGGGAGGCGCTGCCGGGGCTGGAGCAGAGACGGAAGGAAAAGAGGCATGAGAGCCACGTGGACGGCCCACACTGGCTGCTGTCGGGGACCCGCCGCCTTCTCCCCAGGGACACACGAAGTGGCATTAACTAATTCCCTCACCTGCACCGACCCCGGCCCACGAGTCCACGAGCGGCGCTCCTCGGAAAGCGAGCACGCGCAGCGGACACACGCCCAGCCCGCACTCCCTGCCGGGGGCCGGGGCTCCACGCGGCCTTTTTTACAAGGCCTGTTTGAAACCGCTCCGCTCCAGCTCCCCTAACGAGCCCCATTCCCTTTTTCCTGTTTATTACATAGCACTTATCGCTTTCAAATACACTATATAATTCCCTTATGTGGTTTACTGTCTTGTCTCCCCTGACAAACGGTGAACTCCAGGAGAACAGAGACCTCTGTCTACTTTGTTCACTGACCTATTCCCGATACAGAGCCGGCACCCACTAATAAATAGAACATCAAGTGAATTTTATTTTTATCTACTAGTATACATAACAATGCCACGAACTGCAAGGCAGGCAGAATATCAACAGTTTTATGTGCAGTCTTTATTAAATATGTTAAAAGGCCTGGTTTCATATTATGTCTTTGATTTCAGACCGGTTTCGCAGCCTTTGGCCTCCTCAGAGTGCTTGGGATTTCTGTAAATAAAGATGACTTACACTGCCTGAAGTCCCACCATCTGCTTGCACCTGTTTTATAACAGATATTGGGGTTCTACTAAGGGCATAGTAGGAAAGAATTCTGATGCTGGAAATGACTGCAAAGCACTGCCCTGGGGCGTGTTATTTACAGGTTCAGAACTAACCAGACGCAACAGGGTCTTCCGGTAAGGCGTGAGGCGGACTCAGCACGGCGTCCACAGTCTCGGGGACGGGGGGCGCTGCGTCCTGGGGGTTCTCTGCCGCCGCGGCGCGGGGAAGATGTCTGTGAAAGTCGGCCTCCTCGGCGCGGAGCACAGTGAGAACTGCAGCGCCGGCAGAGAGCGGGGACATAACCCCAGTGACGGGGGGCCAGCCGTCCCCAGGCTCCACACTCACAACCTACACGAGAAGCTCTAGTGAGCTGAGAATACTGTTGACATCGGCGCGAAGGAGAAGGTAGCTCAGTAAAAGAAAGAAGAGTAGCCGCCCTCAACGATTATCAACGTAAAAGACTAGAAAAGAGATGGGCTTGAGGACACTAGTGTCACAACTGAACTTATAGATCGTATACCCCTAACTCCTCAGTGTACACACAAGAAAAGCCTAAAGCCGCCAGGAGTGTTTACTGAGCGTGTGTCGTGTGCTTATTGGAACTCACCGAATCCTCCCGGCCGCTCTCAGGCAAAACATGACTCCTATCCCCATGCTACTGAGGAGGCTGAGGCATAAGTAACCTGTTTAAGGTCGCCCGGTTACTGAGGGGCAGAAGCCAAGTGTGTAGGAACTGCAAACCCGTGTTCAGCCACACGGCAGCACGGCCACCGAGGGCTGCCTGGCTCACGCGGCCGGCAGAGAGCCAGGACCCGGCCCCAACCCAACGGCCGGACTCCCCTCCGGGCGCCACTTCTGTCAGAGCAGAGAGCCCGTAGAACCTCTGCTCGGGTGACGGCCCAGCTAGTGTCTAGAACGTTTCGCGCTGGGGTCCGGAAGACAGGAGCCCTCTGAGGTTATGAAGGGAAAAGGCAAAATAAGGTAAGGGATTTGTTGGTAGGTTAAAAATAACCACCACCTTTAAGCAAAGAGGAAAAGGTACTCATGGACATGGACAACGGTGTGGTGACTGCTTGGGGGTGGGGGCGGAAGGGGACTAAATGGTAATGGAAAAGAAATACGATAAAGATTTATAAAATAATAATAATAAAAAATAAAAATAACCATCACCTTTAAATCAAGCCTGGGTAGGTATTCCTTTTCAGAAGCCATTTCTAAGTTTGTGGAACTATTGGACACTATTCTATCTAATTTTACAGTGTAGAGCTTTTAAAAAATGAAAAATTTTTTTACATAAAAGTAATAAATACGTAGCGCAGACCCCCTTCATCCATGGGAGATACGTTCCAACCCCGCAGTGGTGCCTGCAAGTGCATAATACCACACACTCCATACATACTATTTTCTTCCTGTATGTACATGCCTATGACATAGTTTAATTTATAAATTAACTTATAAACAAGAGATTGACCACCACCGAAAAAATAAAACAGTACAACTGTAACAATATAATGTAACAAAAGTTACGTCAATGTTGTTTCTCTCAAAATATCTTCCTGTGCTGTCCTCACCCGTGCACTTGGAGGAAGCATTCCCGGCCTCTGAACTGTCACTAGCCTTACACTGTGGGGCTGTGATTCAGTGAAATAAGGGCCGCTTGAACACAAGCGCTGTGACACCGAGCCAGCTACTAAACGAATGGGCGGGCGGAGCACGCAGCGGAGAGGCGCTGGACAAAGGGATGACCCCCATCCTGGGCAGGGCTGTGCGAGGGTTCATCATGCTACGCAGAACAGTTTGCAATTTAAAACTTATTTCTGGAATTTCCCATTTAATATTTCAGGCTGCATTTGACCATGGAAAGCGAAAACGCAGGTAATGGCGACAGGGCTACGGGTGGGGGCTGGGGGTTTGGCTAGTGTCCCATCACTTCGCCACCCTAACACAGCCACGATATTTGGCCCAGAGCCTTTGTTCCTATGTGACTATAATGTAACTTCATGGGATTCGAAGCACATGGAATTTTATACAGTTTCTTCATTAATGACCATTGTCATGATGTTATAATGTAGACAATATTATCTACAAAACAACATCTGTTTCACTGAGACTATATTATGTAGGGCAATCCTTGCCGTTGCAAAACCCCACACATTTCACTTTCCTGGTGTGGTATTAGGCAAGAATGACCGAGCGCGTGGAAGAAACCTACCAGGTGCAAGGCTTCAGCAGGCAGCCTGTCCACCAGCAGCTGAAATAACGTCCTTTGCGTTGATTTATTCTCCTCCGGACTTTGGAGCATCCAGCTATCAGTGCCCAAAGTGTCGCTCATTGGCAGAGACCACTGGGCAGCTGTGCCTTTTAGAAAAATCCGGACTGGTTTCTGAAAATGTCTCTGATGCATGGTCAAGGGCTCCAGGATGACTGTCCATGTTTCTGGAATTTCTTTGCCTGTTAGAAATAATATCTAATGTAATAAGTAACATCCTAATGTAATAAATAGTTGCTAATAATAGATCGAATAGTACGAAGGAGAAAGTTAGACTGTCAGTTGAGGTACTATTATTGCCACTTAGTTCACACTCAAGCCTCATGCTCTGCTGCCAACGGCAAGTTCGGGCAGCTCTACAGGAACGGCTGGACGTGAACGGAATTACAAGGGCAAGACCTGACGTCAGAACTTCTCGATAATTATGACTTAGAAATAAACAGTCAAGCAACACTCATTATTTAAAAAAATAAGACATCAGTTCTTAAATCCACAAAATAGAGTGCATAGCATATCTTACGAGGTGATTAAATTCTAAAGATGAAACTGCTTAAACAAAAATTTCCTTAAACTGCATATAATGTATACCAGTTTTATGTTCACATCTCTATATAGTATTATTTCTCTGTGAATACACAATGATTAAAAAATGAGCTTCACTATACAGTGAATAAAGCAGATTTAGGAAGATTCCAGCCTGCTGGCTCTTCCTGGTCACAAGCACCACTTTCAGCTTTTCTTGGCTAATTTCTTATCAATTATGGTCTCCCTGAGCTCTTAATTCATCGGTCTCTTCTATGAAGCAAGGGAATCTTACCACCCATCTGCTTGGGCACCTGAACAAGATTATTTTCCTTTGCAAATGGTTGAGAAGCTCTTTGAAGTCATTCGCTTATTCTTTTTATACGTGGGCTGGCGGGTGTACTGTACCAGAGTCCCACGCTTTCCTGTGGCACCTCCGATTCTGCTTAGACATCTTTCAATCACAAGCACTCCTCAGCGCCCAGGCTGCCTGAAATCCTAAGGAAGTTGGAAGCGTGGGCCTGCCTTGAAGAAATGGATATACAGGAACTGAGACCAAACCCCCCGGAAAATCATTTTTTGCTTACCTTCAACAGGGAGAAATAACGTTCCTTCCGTCCGTGGAAATGAGGCTTCGTACTCAGGAGAATTGTAAAGCAAACAGTTTAAAGTGCAATCGGTTGGCAGAGTTGAAATCCATGAGGAGAGGTGAGGTTCATTTGACAGCTGTTTTTCACTGCCAAGCAGAGTTGCCCCAGCTTTTGCACAATCCTGGCTCCAAGTTTCTGAAGGCAAGATAGCGCCTCCTACGTGGTGGAGCAGTTCACAGACGGTCCAGTACCCAAGGTGGTCTGGGGACTCCCACAACTAAAATGAAATTACGGACAACCTCAAGTTATTCTAAATTAGACAGAAATGAAGCTAAGGGAAATCAAGAGAACGTAAAGTTGATTTCCACACTAAAGGATCCAAAGACACAATGTATTTGTCGAACCCAACACAGATAAAGGCCAGCATCCTCTTATTGTGCAGCCCAAGAGTACAGTTACTACATAATACGCCTTCAAGGAAGTGTTGCAAATCACTAGGGGCTACATCATAAAATATTAAGAGTCAGAAGGAATACAAAACCATGATACGTTAATAAAATAATCCCGTCCTACGCAACGTAGTAAATGGGCAGGTATCGGGCAGGGCGGCAGGCGCACCTCTCCTGCAGTGTGGTCCCCACGGACTCGCCCTCCCCCAGCCCTCCCCGCAGGGCTGGGCAGCGCCCAAGCAGGCCTTCTCGGTTCTGTCTTCACTAAAACTCTCATCATCTCTCCCTTAGCGTATGAAGTCTGTGTCCTGCCTCTAATCTTTCTGCTCCGTTAGAATGTACTGGGACAAGGAGGACCCAAGCCACCGACTGTGCTGGAAGAGAGCTCGAGGTTCCCTATTATTGGAAGCAACTGAGGCACAGCCACCAGCATCCTGCTGGAAACTGGTTGAATCCTCCCTGCCCCTCCCCTCTCCCTTGGGTCTTTCCCAGAAACAAGGCTAAGGACTTTCTGTCCCTGATCAGAGGACACTGTCTTGCCAGCACCTATACCCTGGACACCTGGGACAGGTCAGCAGGGTGACTCACCCTCCCGGGGGTCTGCTACACACTCTTAAAAACCCTTCTACCCTCTCCCTTGCTGCTGCCGTCAGCTCAGACTCAGCTCGCCTGATCGCAGTGTCCCGCCTCGAGTAAAAGCCCTTAACTGGACCTTTCTGGCTCCAGGTCCTTTCTTAGCCACTTTGGCTAACCTACTGGGCTCGAGGAAGTATTTTTCCGAATCACACATCTGGAGCACGCTGCTTCTCTAAAAAGTGCCCCGGCTTCCCGTGGCCTCCACAGCGCAGTGGTTCTAGCACAGCCACAGAGCCCTTCACACCCTGACCCTAAACCTTTCCAAACGCATCCTCTTTTCCACCTTCGTCCCTAACTTCTGGGCACACTGGAGCATCTGTAGTTCCCGAACATGACGTATTCTATAATGCCTCCGCGTTTCTGTTGATTGTTTCCTGTCCCTTCTACTTCCTTGTTTACCATCTGGAGGTTCACTGAGTATATTTTCATCCAGCTCAAAGCCTGTTTTCTCTGTAAAAGCCGTTCCTTACTCCTTCGCAGAGCCAATTCTTCATTCAACAAGCTTTTACTGAGCAACCTTTATGTGCCGTGAACTAGCAAGGCATAATCTGTGTCTCCTAGAATCTTAAAGTCGGGAGTGAGAGTGAGTGAAACATCGATAACGTGGAATATTTAATTGGGCATCACAATACACAACATGACAACAGTCAGGAACTATGGAAACAGGAAGGAGGAGCATCTCCTCTAGAAAACGATCCTTGCGCTGGGTTCCTGTTCCACAGGCACCCACTACTGGAGACCATAAATTGCTAAGTCATCGTCAAGCTTTCAACCATATTACATTCGTGTTCAGAGCGGGCATCAGGATGCCCAAGGTCAACACAAGGCAATGGAAGATCAGTCTAAGAACCCAGGAGTGGGACTACCTTGGATAGAGCTTTAAAAATGAGGGTTGCGCCCTGACTGGTGTGGCTCAGTGGGTTGGGCGTTGTCCCGCAAAGCGAAAGGTCGCCAGTTCCCTTCCCGGTCAGGGCACGTGCTCGGGTTGCGGGTTCAGTCCCCTGTTGGGGCGTGTACAAAGAGGCAACCGATCC